>JADGJA010000051.1:0-55811 GCA_027596035.1 Thoreauomyces humboldtii | reverse complement strand
TACACGTTCTCGGACGGTCTCCGGTACTCGCCCACGTCATGGGACTACTGCACGTCGAGCGACCGTCGATTCTACTCTGAACGCGTGAACGGGTTCCAACCGGGCGAACCCCAGCAGTGCAACGATCCGACGGGTCCCAGGGACGTTCCGAGATGCTGCTTCGACGTCGGGGACGGGTACTACGATCCGAGGGATTCGGTGGAGGTCATAAGAGGTTACGATGGGGAAGTCAGGAGGGGTTTGGAGGAGGGGGAACGGGAGTGGATCGTTGGGTACTGCTTCTTTTCGACACCTTTTTCGAGGGGAGGGAGCGTGATCGGAGAGGCTGATCTTACCTTCTTTTTTGCGCTCATAGGAACTGCCGCGTCGGGGGACAGGAGAAGACAAAGGTGGCAGGAGGATGGATCCCGTTAGGAGATCTCACGGTGTAGAGCTCTCTACTTCTGGGCTCATGGGAAGCAGTGCATCAAGGCGAAAAGCATAATTTAAAGATTTCAGTGTTTTCCGGCATCTACGACACGATCTCCTTCAGACAGTGTCCCTTCCCTTCGGTGCCCCACGTGTCCACGACCTTGAGAGCAGCCCCCAAACTCCACCCGACCTCCACACCGTCGATCTTTTTCGCCGTCTTGAGGACCCTTTCGTCCGGGATCTCGTAACCGACGCTCAAGAGTCCGTACATGAACCCTAGGTCCGTGCACCACTCCGGGTCCGCCTTCAGTAGCTCGGCGGCGGCTCGTTCTCCGTCCGTCAACGACGCGTCGTCCATCACGGTCTGTCCGCTGCAGACGGCCTCGGCCGCAGCGCGGAGTTGCCCAACCGAGAATCCCTTGTCCGACAGCTTTCCGAAGGGTTCTGCGAACTTGTCGTAAAAGTACGAGAAAGCGTAGATGTCGCTATTCGCGAACGACGAGGAGAGGGATGGTTGATAGATCCCGTTGAACGAGCACTGGGAGGTAGATGAGGAGACGCGGGATGGGGAGACTGGACGGTTCGGTACGGGACACGTCTGCTTGTCGAAGAGGTTCGTGATGAACTTGTGACACAGCCCGTGATCCCCACCCGTGCCTGCGATGGCGTGCACTTGACCATCGTCGCCCGTGTAGGATTCCGAGTGACCGACGGCGTAGCAGGGGTGGGTCTTGTCGAGGACGCCGGCCTCCTTGATGCGCTTCCGTCCCTGCATGAGACCATACCCGTCGTACGAGTGCTGGTACAGCGTGTACGTGTGGTCTCCGAAGGGTACCTCGAACTTGTGATCGCCCTCCTCCATGGGTTCTTCTTGGTGAGGCTCGAAGACGATCTGAGTGGATCCGCCACCGAGGTCCATGACCGCGGCGGTGGGTTCGCGAGCCTTCTGGCCGATTCGCTTCAGAAGGTAGTTGACGGTGATCCACGCGTAAACACCTACAACAAAAGAGGTGGGTGTCAGGAGAGCGCGCGAGGGAGCTGCGGTTGATGGGATCATGAAAGCCCGACCTTCGTCCTTTCCGGGCATGATCTCCACGCCTCCTGGCTCCACGAGCGGGAAGGGATACTCGGTCCTGAGCTTCTCCGCCACGGCCTCGAGGATCCTGTCCCCTTTCCCATCCTTGAGCATCCTCAGACCAGCGGTAGCCTTGACGGAGACGGGGGTGCACTTTCTCGCGTCCTCGGGCACGTGTTCCATGGCGAGCTTCAGGAGCGGATCCAACGAGTCAGCGGCGTCCTTTGGCGTGACGAACTTTGTGTGACTGAGGCCCGGCTTGAGCTGCTCAAAGATCTCGTTCTCGAGGGACGGGGAGGGACCGTGACAGTAGTTGAACCTGTAGATGTGGATGCGGGAGCCCGTCGAACCGGCGTCGAGCATGAGCATGTACTGGAAGGCGGGCCGATCGGGATGAGGGTTGGGACATGCTTCGGAGGAGGTGAGGGCCGACTTTGCGCTTCCGACGGCGGCAGATACGGCTTCGGCGACGCGCGACGGTGTAGGGATCTGTCGAGGTTCTGGGTTCAGGGAGTTCAAGGAGGTGGGTGAGCCTTTCGACACGGGAGAGAACAGCGGGAAGCATAGAAGAACACACAAACACGTGCGGACTGACCTTCGAGCATCCAGTATCCTACCACAGCGAGCAACAATGCGCCGACCAGAAGTTTGCCGATGGTGCTGAAACCTCTTGGGACAAAGAACGCCCTTTTTGGATGGCCGCCGGAACCCGAGTGGTGAGGCAGGCCATGAGGATGGTGTGAGGAGGAGGAGAAGACAGGCATATCCGAGTTCGACTTGCGACGCTGCGACATGGAACTGGTAGCGGGGGCGAAGGATCTCTGCGGGGCAAGTACTCCAGAGTATAGATAGGTGGAGGTTGCTCGCGAGGATCGACGATTGGGGCTTATGATATGTACCGAGGCCGCAGCACCGAAGGTCAACGGTTCCGGAAGGGGTGTGTGTGTGTGGCTGGTCTGTTGATCAGAGGACCGGATGCCCGTTTCTCGGGTGGTCCCGCTCCTGTACGGGTATACGGTAAACTCATGGCGGTGCTCCTCCTGCGCACAACAACCCCGCCCAAGCGCAAGAGTGCGTTGAAGCGCTGTTTGGGCGACCCGTACCCTTCCATGTACATTGTACCTTGAGGAGCTCGCAAACGTGCGTCCGGTCCAGTACGTCGGCACAACTCGCGAGATCAGGAGCCGACCGGACGTGAGGAACGGCTGCCCGATGGCTCCTGGAGAATCACCCGGCCTGTACCGTACGCTGACTACGATCCGCTACTGGTCGACGGCCAGCTGACCACCGAGCACGGTGCTGATCTAGACCCAGATGCTGACTTGCTCTGCACCATAGACTTTATTGGCTTTGACCCGATCGACGCAGAGGGCACAGAATACCCCTTCCGCGTGCAGACCGCATTTGGCGATGGCGATCGGAACGATGGCTGGTTTGCCACCGTCCGGCATCGCCACTCTGCCGAGTTTGTGGGCAACGCCATGTCTTGCGGTGGAGGCATTATTATGCTGGTGTCGTGCTTCGACCATGACCTGCTCGAACGTTTTGTCGAGCACAGCGACCTTCTGCCGGTCTCCTCGCTGATCCCTTACATCAAGGACCCGGCTTTTTCCTGGCGGGGCAGACTGGAGACAAGCTGACGATGTCGATGAGGACGACGACGAAGCCTCCGGCCTCTTTGAGCGGGATCCGGAACTCGATCCCTACAGATGGTGCATTCGAAGGATCTATGGTGTGCAGTCGTTCCGTGGGCACCAGGTCGAGCTACTGTACTGTTTGCCATGGCTGCAAAGATCGACAAGGATAGCTTTACGCTCCTTACCCTTCCCAAACACGTGTCCACCGAGTTCCCAAGTTCAGGCTCATCAAGACCGCTGTCGGCAACTGTCTGCCTCTCCCCAATGAGTTGTTGCGCATGGTCGCCGCGTGCGACCCCGCTGTCCTCCACCTTCAACATGTCCCCAGCTACACTTTACAGTACAGTGCAAATATCGATAGATTGCTTGCTCGGAACCATCGACCTTGCACAATGGCTCAGGGGTTGACGCACAAACTTCCCGAGGTTGGTGTGGGTTGCCAATCTACATTAGGGTAGGGTTGCCCTCCCTCCTTTCTTTGCTCGCCACACCACCGGTCTTCCCCGTCTTCCCTCTCCCTCTATTTTCCCAAACACCCAACGACGGAACCAAACGACCAGAGAGCATTCACCGTGCCTCCTCCAGAGTCTCCTCTATAACCGTTCGCACTACTGACTACTGACTACCGCCACTACTACTACTACTACATCCTCACCCACCCCTCCTCGCTCTCTTCGTCGTGTGTACGTCCGTCTCCCTTGCCCACAGCCGCTGGGTCACAGCAGCAGAAGCTCTCTCGCCAGTGCCCGTTTCAACTCACTAACCTTTCCCGTTCCCTTTTCCCCCAAAGAAAGACACATCTCCAGCGTCCTTGCCACCGCTTCATGAACTTGGTCCATATCTGTACCCAGGTCTATCCAGTCAACCCGCGCAGTCAATCAAAGCTGTGCTCGCTACTCCCCTCGCCCCTATCGCCCCTCGGCTGCCCCCGCGCGCACCGTCACCACCATACTCGCAGAAAGAAACACGTCCGTTGCAACTCTTGAAAAGTCCATTCCCATAAGAAAGGACTAGATTCCATCCATCCATACCACTGAAAAACGGACACCTTACACTCGGAAACCCCATCATGGCCAACATCAACATCCGTCGCGACGTCAGCGACAAGTTTTACCGCTACAAGATGCCCAGGTGAGTGAGCACGCGAGCACACATTCCATTCACGACGCCTTGTTTCCGTTTTGACGTTGACCAATCTTTCCATCTGTTTCCTTTGTTGTTGTTTTTTCTTCTTTCTTTTTTCCCAAGGCTCATCTCGAAGATCGAGGGAAAGGGTAACGGCATCAAGACGGTCGTACCCAACATGAGCGACATTGCAAAGGCTCTGGCCCGTCCCGCGACCTACCCCACAAAGTACTTTGGTTGCGAGCTCGGCGCCCAGGCTCGATGCGAGGAAAAGAACGATCGCTACGTCATCAACGGCGCCCACGACGCCGAGAAGCTCCAGGGCCACCTCGACGGTTTCATCAACCGTTTCGTCCTCTGCGGTTCCTGCAAGAACCCAGAGACCGAGCTCGTCATCACAAAGAACGGTTACATCATCCGGGACTGCAAGGCCTGCGGCGCCAACACGGACGTCGAGATGACCCACAAGCTCACCACGTTCATCCTCAAGAACCCTCCGGCCCAGAGCAAGAAGTCAAAGAAGTTCGTGGCAGAATCGAGAACCGATCCTCGCTTTTTCTTTTTTTTCTCGGAGCTAACCATGTATCGTCCCCTCTCAGAGGCAAGAACGGCGTGGCGGACAAGAACGCTCCCACGCCTCCCGACACGGCCTCCAACGGCTCGGACAACGACGACGAGACGGCTCAGGTCGCCGCCTTCATGGACGCCGAGGCCGCAGCCGCCGCTCAGCTCCAGTCCCGCGAGATCGGCGAGGACGACGACGACTGGGCCGTCGACACCAGCGCTGACGCCGTCGCTGCCCGCATGAAGGAGCTCGCCGTGGGAGGCGCCGTCGCCAAGCTCGAAGAAGCGGACGACGACGACGAGAGCGATGGTATGGGGGAACTAACTCTTGGTAGTAAAAAGTCAGGCGCGCGCTGGTTTCTGATCCTTTTTTTAGACCCCCTCGAACAGTTCGCCGACTACATCCAGACCCACGCCGACGCGACGGACGCCGAGATCCAGACGGCTGCCCGCAACCTGGACATCCGATCCGACAAGGCGGTTGCGGTCCTCTCGCAGGTCCTGTTCGACGCCGACGTGCTGTCGGGCAAGCAGATCCCGTCCCGGGCGGCCCTCCTCCGCAAGTTCTGCCGGAACGACAAGGCGCAGCGCAACCTCCTGGGCGGGATCGAGCGTCTCGTGGGCGTGTCGTTCAAGGAGGAGCTGATGCCCAAGGTGGCCATGATCTTCAAGGTCCTGTACGACGAGGACCTGGTGGACGAGGAGGTCTTTGCGGCGTGGGGCGAGAAGCCGAGCAAGAAGTTTGTCGACAGGAAGATCGCCAAGGAGATCAGGGAGAAGGCCGAACCCTTCCTCGCTTGGCTGAAGGAGGCCGACGAGGCGGAGAGCAGCGATGAGGAGGACGAGGAGGAGGACGGTGATGAGGAGGAGGAGGAGGAGGAGGATTGAATGGTTTCCGTAGTGTCAGTCTTGCGCAAGAAGAAAATGAGAAAGAAGGTCTTTTTGTTGATTGTGGCTAAGGAGTCATATGCAGTCGTGGAGCGTATATGATGGTGCTGAGAGAAGGCTTGGTTGACGACCTGATGGCGTGCCTGATACCGCTTTTCTGCATGTTACACAGTGTATGACACTCTGAGTAGTTTTGACGCGTCCTCCACGCGTCCACAAACGCGCGCGCGCGCGAGAGAGAGAGAGATCTCTGATGCGCTTGTTCTGTCGAAAGATGGGGGTGGTCGATTTCACACGAGCGATTGCGTGCTTCTTCCTTCTACACACGTATATATTACAAGGGCCATGACCATCCCATGCCATCCCCACAACGTCCTTCCTTGCTTGGCTCTACTGTGACAACCCCCCAGAGACGGAGACTGCTGTTACCCACAACACGACAAGGAGAAGGCGTATTCTGTCGTGGTCTTCTTCCCAAACAAACCAGGTCCTTCCTGTCCTCGTTCCTCGCCATGGCCGTCCCAGTCCCAGACTTTGCCCCCGTCGTCCACCACCTCTCGACCCACGAAACGAAAGTTCACCTCAAGAAGAAGCCACAACAACAACAACAACAACAACAACAACATCGACCAGAAACACCTCTCACCCTCATCCAATCCTTCCTGCTCCTTATCCTCTCCCACCTCCCCTTCCTCCTCGCCCACCGCATCCGTCTCCTCCTCTCCCGTCTCCCACCCTCCTGTCGGCTTCCCACAGGGACATGCACCCTGGTCGGAGCAGGCCCGGGAGACCCTCAGCTCCTGACCCTGGCAGCCCACGCCGCCATCCTCTCCGCCGACGTCGTCATCTCGGACCTCCTGGTGCCCCCGCCCATCCTCTCCCTCATCCGAGGCAGGCACCTCCCCCTGCCGCGACGCGTCGCACGCTCCGACGACGCCCAGGCCGTGGCCAACGCGTGGATGACCCTCCACGTCGGGATGGGACTCAAGGTCGTGAGGCTCAAGGGAGGGGACCCGTTCGTGTTCGGACGAGGCGGGGAGGAGGTGGTCCACCTGAGAGGGAACGGCGTCACGGACGTCACGGTGGTCCCGGGACTGTCGTCGTGTCTGGCCGCCGCCGTCGTCGCTGGGATACCCTTGACCCACAGGGGTCTCGCCGACCAGTTCCTCGTCGTGACCGGGAGGGGACAGGGCGGAAGGGTGCCCCACATCCCGCCCTTCGAACCGAGGCGCACCCTGGTCATCATGATGGGCATGGCCAGGGTCGGCATGCTCAGGGCCGCCCTCGTCGACGAGGCCGGCTATCCCCGTCACACACCCGTCGCCGTCGTCGAGAGGGCCACCTGGCCGGACCAGAGGGTCGTGACGGGAACGTTGGACGGGCTGGAGAAGCTGGTCCAGGACGAGGGGATCGGGAACCCGGCGGTCGTGTACGTCGGGAACGTCGTCATGGCCCTGAGAGGCGGGATCGTCGACCACGGGTACCCGCTCGACATGGGGAATCCCGCCGACGAGGGCGTCTGCGAGATCTAGATGGGGGTCCGTGCCGTCCGTCCGTCCGTCCGAGACGTCGACCGAGTTTGGAATGGCGGAAGTGGCCCCCCTTTCTTATATTGTACATTGGAAAACTCCAGGCTTTCGAAGCCACCATGTACATACATCTCTCCTTCCCTCCCGTCTGCTCACAGGACACCTCCCAGTCCCCCACCGGTCATCCAGACTCCTCGTAGGCGCTCTCGACGCACGTCCAGACGCGAGAAAAGAAGGTCCCCACTCCAACGTCCCTCGCCGTGTCCAGTCCCCGACTGAACCTTCCCTTCATGACCTATCGAAAACGAACCACCAAGACATGAGGAAGGGCATTTCTCCGATACATGTGGAGACCCCAAGTAGTGGAGTTTTCCTGGCTTTTTTTTCTTTTTTCGGGGCCACGGTCTCTCTCACCTGCGTGTAGAACTCGTCCACGTTGAGGAACCCGTCGTTGTTGAGGTCGAACATGTCGAAGATGGTGTCCACCTGACCGACCGTGAGCTCAGTGGTGGTGACCGCCTTGACCACCCTCCTGAAGTCCCTCCTGTCCAGTCCCTGGTCCATCGAGTTGTAGAGCTTGTACGCGAGACCGAGGTCGTGGAGTCGCGTCCGGATCATCTGGTCGAACTCTACATCAAACACACACACATACACCCGCGCCATTTAAGTAAAGAAAAAAAGTAAAACCGACACACATGGATGGAAAACAAGGGGGGAGTTTCCTCACTCGTACCGTAGAACTGATCAAACGAGACGCGCTCGTCCACGGTGGTGATGCGGTCCGCCCTCTCCGATAGCTGCTTGAGCTTCCGTGGTGGAGCGTACGAGATGAGCGAGAGTGCGAAATCCCGCATGCTGATGCTGTCGGATCCGGGATCGACTCGGAACTGGTGGAACTCGAGCTTCAGGACCTCGAGGTGGAGTCGACGCATGAAGTCTGTACACGGAAGGGTTCACAAAGACATCCAAAAAGGTCTGTTGGGAATGTTTTGACAGGGTGTTGTTTTTTTTTGTTTTTTTACCTATGAACTCCTCGTACACCATGCTCTTCTCGCCCCTGAGACCGAAGAACAGCTTGTAGATCCCAGAATGAGCCACGTCCACCTGAGATCGTTGTTGCGTTCTAATCGTGTCATTTTCAAAGGCAACTTTTGCTCGTCAGTGTCCTTTTCCGCGGTGTCTCTCCCCTCCCCATGCCCCGCGCTCGTCGGTCCCCTTTTCGTTTCCGAAAAAAAAAACTCACCCCAAGCGACTCCCGAACCCCATCCCGGTGGCATGATGCAACATGATCTTCTCAAACTCATCCTTCGACACGGTCCCGTCCCCGTTGACGTCGAACAGCTTGAAGCTGATCTTCCAGTGGAATTCGGGGGTGCCCAGGAGACACAGGAAGATCATGTACTCCGAGAAGCTGATGAGTCCGTCGCCGTCCGTGTCCGCCAGACCGAAGAAGGATTCGGCGGACGGGACTCGCGTCGGTTTTCCGTCGTCCGTGGGGTTGTAGGAGCGGTACGGGAGGAGGGAGCGGATGAAGTCTTCGGTCGTCATGTATGGTTCCCCTTTTTTGTGCTGCGATTTGGGAAATGGGGGGGGGGCATCATGATGTGATATCAGTGAGTTGAGGGCGATTGCGACGAATGATTGATGGGTCTCCCTTGGTTTCGCCGTACCGCTGATGCAAAGTAGTGAAAGACCTTGAGAGGATGGGAGAAGACTCTTATCCTGTTCTCATAGGCTCCGATCTTGTCCATCTTCCACTTGTCGTATTTCTGTACAAAAGACCAGCAACGTCACAACCTTTTCCAGACGAGAAACGAGAAAAAAACCGGCGTCTGTTACATACAGTGACCCGTTCTACATCCTCGCATCCCACGGACGGCCACGCTGCCAGCAGCAGGGCCGCCCCGACGACGGCGACGGTGACGGCATGGGAGGTCGCTCGTCGAGGGTTCCCTCGGATGGTCGCGTATGCGCGGCAGAGTGCGGGAGATGGTGAAGCGATGAGATGTTTTGAGCGTAAGAGGATGGTTTCTCTGAGTGCGGTGGTCGGAGATAACAGAGATCGATACATCATCTCGTCGTCGTCGTCGTCGTCGTCGTCGTCGTCGTTGTATGGTCGCTTTTTGTTTACTAGAGTTCAATTGGGAGTTGGAGAATTCAAAGTTGTGCAATGGTGACGTGCAGGCGTTTCTCTAACGCGAAGGTCCGATTCATACGGACACGGAAAAATCCGAAAAACTGCGCATTCCCACTCCACTTTTTCTGGCATTACTGATATCAGCAATCGCTTGAAACGCTGATTCACTTCCAGCGACTCCAGCCCTGACGGTCGGAGAGTGCGGGTGGAGGTAGGTCGACCGCTCTCGGGACACTTACGCGCGAGCATCGGTTCGGCATGACAGAGAAGGTATCTGCGTATCTGCTGCGCTGAAGGTCCTTGGACTTTACCAGTTAAACATCTTGGGTGCCGCCGAACTAGAGCCATGCATGGCCTTGTTCGTCCACGAGATCCTTGCCTCGCGGATGGAAGATGAGAGATGCTACCGTCCGACCGGGATATCATATTTTTACACCAAAAAATCACATGCATGTACGAATGGATGGGTCGATCGTCCATGCAGGGTCAGCCTAACTCTTTCGGGTCGGACATATCTTTCATGAGGTCAACATCCCTGCGCAGGAAATCCACGATGTCGTCCATATTTGCGTCCTCGTCGAACGTGCCCTCCGTGCCCTGAGTCCCGCCCGAGTACTGCGTTCCCTGAGAAAAATCGATGAGTTGTCGTAGTTGACGATAAAACTGCATGCATGTTGAACAGACGAGATACTCACGCCAAGAGATCTCATGGACTTTCCATCTGGCGAGGGACCTCCAAACATGGCAAGTAGAGAGTCCTGCCTGGAAGGTGCTGGGGGAGGCTTTTTGGGCGTGTACGTTGCTGACTGCGGGATGCGCTCTGCGGGCTTGGAGGTCGGCGTCGTGGCCGAATACTCAGCTGCTTCATCGGAGGCGCTTTCATCTTCCTGCGATCCCGGAAAGTCGAACACGTTATGCCGACGACGCCCCGTTGTGGTCAATGGACTTCGACCATGTCGTATGTCCGCTTGCGGTGTGCTGAAATTGGGTCGCGTTTTGCGAGTAGCACCAGTACGATCGGGCTGCGCTGGCGTCCTTCCGGGCGTATATGACACATGCACTTTCGATAGAGAGGACGTGAGAGGAGCCTCGACAGGGTTCGTATGTGGCATCGGTAACACAGTTGCAGTCGCGGTATCTTCCTTGTGCTTCGCGGGGTTCATCAGTGGAGGAGGGGTGGCAGAAGATGAAGCGGTCGCGGTTGGGATATCATTTCGGTTCGCAGTAATTGTAACGAGATGAGGAGGGACGGCGGTAGATGCTGCAGACGGTGTGGTGTCCACCACAGGATTTGAGCAGATCGGACTCGGAGACGAAACGGCTGCGGTGGTTTTGGATTCAGTGCCAGAATTTGGACAGGGAGATTTGCTTTTCAGTCGGGGAGGATGCACAAGGTCGGATCCAACTGCTGGTACTGTGACTTCCACGTCCTTGATGGACGCGACCGGTGAGACGCTACGAGCTGATATGAGGTTGAAGGGAGCGAGCCTTTCCTCCTTTGACTGCTTCTGCGCTGTGCCGGCCCGCTCGTTCAGACGGCTGGAAGAAGCCCGCGGGGGTCTGCAGCCATCGAGTTCCGGGGTCGTTCGCCTTGGAATGTCAGAAGTCCCTTGGGGAGACCTAGCCTTCGAACTTCGTTTATGTACAGCGGGTATGGGTATAGCGACCTGACGACTCAGAATTGCTCGATAGGCGGACGTTTGCGCAGCAGCACGGGCAACGCGTTTCGAAACCGGTCGCAGGGAACTTAGCACTGGGGTGCCGTTGGGGCCGTGAGTTTTAGTAGGTGTCGTAAGAGTTTCGGGTAAAGCAATCTCGTAGAAGAACGGTATTGGTCCGCGCCCCAACATCTTCGTCCGTTCTGCAACGTCACGTACAAGCTCAGGAACCGGAGGAGTCAAGCGTAGCCGAGAAGCGGGCCGTCTGATACCGGAAGGTGCGTCGCTGGTAGTCTTTTCTGCCGGGATAGTAGGGTTCTCCGCCGGAGGAGCTTCGGCATGAATTTCCGCGAGGTGTGTTTCTTCACTTTCTGATGTTTCTGTAATGGGTGCCACTGGCTTGCTTTCCACACTGCCGCTGGCCGATGCATTGCTCGCAGGGTCCTGTGAGACGCTAGACTTCCTTGGGTTTAGCGCAGCCATACGCTGGTGAATTGAAGTCCCTGGTGAGACAGTCCACTGCGTGGGAACTTCCACCATGGAACGGCTTTTGCGAGGAGGTGAAGGTATTTCAACGCGGAAGTTTTGAGTTAGGGAAAGCGTACGAGAGCCCTTTCCCCACTTTGGTGGTGTGTTAGGCGGATGTTCTGGCGGCAAAGCTCGAGCAGAAGGGGGAACGATCACTTCCACTTGGCGAGCGGTCACGGCTTTGGAAAAGCTCGAGCGATTTCGTTCCGAGCGTACAGGGCCTTTCGCTGGAGCGGGAGAATCGTGTATCGACCTAGGACCCAGCAGAGGCGGACTAGGCACTGACGCAAGCGAGTGATCCTCCAGGCTAAACTGCATTTCCGCATGTTTAGCGACTTTTTCCCGAAGAAAAGCCAGCCGTTCCGCCCGAGTAAGACCATCATCGGTTAAATTTCGCACTAACAAGGGCGAGCTGGTATTGGGAGTATATGACAAGTCCAGCGAGCCGTAAGAATGGTTGGCATTGGGGGTGATGGCATGATTTTGGGAAGGTTTTCGAAGGAGTTGCGGGACTTTTGGCGAGGGATGCTTGAGTTGACGATTAGCGGGGACTTCCGCACGCTCGTTGGCATCCCCGGTCAAATCAATGAGAGTCCTTTTTCGACGTCGCGCCGGCTGGGAAAGAATTGGTTTTGGGGATTCGCTGCCATCAGATAACGTAAGGTCAATGACAATAGGCGCATGGTTCCGTGTGTGTGCCCTCACTGGCTCCAGCTCAGGGGTCGGAGCCTTCCGTCGGCGAAAGTTCGACGAAAGAGTTCTGGTCGACCGCACGCCAACTGCTCTCAAAGCCGAATGCCCACAGCTTTCTAGGATGGGCGTCGTTTCCCTTTGTTTCTTCGGTCGTTTGCGTCTTGACTGCTCATCAAACGAGCTGTCGCGGACGCGTTTGCTCTTCTTCTTCGCTTCGCCCGAGTTTCGAAGAAGTTGACATAGTGGCTGGTGGCAAGCTCGGTCTCCATGGTGATGCAGGGCTGACACGGGCAGCAGTTGAGTCCGGCTGCCCGAGTCGAGGGATGACAAGGACGGTATAGACGACTGCATCCTCAGTGAGGCTGCGGAAGGAGGCGGTCGAACGCAGCGCAGGAGTGTGTTTCGTTGTGGGTTTGTGTCCAGCAACAGAGGGGTTCGATGGTCGTCGTCGCCGGTCGTCCAAGCGTGAAGCGCAACGTGCATATCCCGGGGAGTCAGAGGCAAGCGTAAGGGGACGGTAGTTCCTCCAGCTAGTCGTGCTACTTCCACAATGGACGACCTTGATTCGCGGCACTGGGTATGCGTGAACGGGTGGGTGCCTTGAACGATGTCCTGTGGCGAAGAGCCTGATGCGAGAATCGTCCGAAACGTCTGGACACCACCCTCACCGCCGATCGCCGTGGGAGGATGCCAACGAATCACAACAAACCTACAAACAAGAGCGAGACCGAGCATAGAAGTATATCATTGCAATGGATGCACTGGAGGGAACCGATGGCGAGCGGCTTAGGCTTCCCCTCTTGCTCCCCGACGATAACATCCTAGTGGACATTTCCACTCAAGGCGACGAAATTTCAATTCCGTAACGTTCGATCTCGCAGTTTGGGACTGGCTTATGCTTGATGCTAACCGTTGGTTATGATTTTTCAGTCCCTTGTCCTTCACCGCTCAGCTAACGCAGCAAGCTCAAAAGCTGCCGTGGACAAAAATCCTGTCAAAGCCACTGGGCACCATCGACGATGACACTGCAGAAGAGCGACCGGAAATACCTCCCGTGCTGATTGCCAAGGAAACAATCCAGTGAGCGCAGTGCGTCCAATGCCTCCCACGCATGTAACGAGGCTGCTGGGAGTTCTGATGCGCTGGTTCGATCTGTCGCTTGTAGTAAGGCACGGGCGGAGATTGGAATCACCCTGGAAGTCATCGATCAGTTGCTTCTCGCGGAGAAGAAGGCAAACAAAGATGCGGCAATATCCTATCTAAGGGTCCTAACCGCTCCGGAGAAACCTCCACCAGGAGATCGCAGGCACACGGAGGATCTGCAGCTCAACATCGCATCGAAACTGCAGGTATACAGGAGTAAAACCTTTGGCTATCTGGAGCGGCTTTGGGCTTTTCTGACATGTCTACAAAAGCATCTCAGCGATATAGCGGCATACCTTGCTGACGTTGCAGAGAGGCTCCAAATCTCGACCACCAGAGACCAGGCATTTTACGGGGAGCTCACTGCCCAGCTCCGCGAAAAGGACTGGATCATACAATCAAAGACGCTCGACGGGTTTCGGCAAACCATGTATCTTGACTATACTTATCAAAATGGTATGTCGCAAGTTTGCGATGCCAGATAACGTTGGTTGCTTGCGGCTTCTGATGGCTATCGGACCATGCATCGCAGCTGGATCTCTTTATCAGGAAGTTGGACATGCAGACATCAAGCGTAGCATAACCACAGAAAAAGACGAAGATGAGAACGGTTCTCAAGGAGATGGCACCGCGCAAGACGTTAATCTTCTGCTATATCATCGCAATGTTAGGAGGCTTCGCATGCAACTCGAGAACCCGCGCGATCCTACTCCTCGAAATGATCTGGACTCATGGAAAGAGTGGGAACATGCGCATGGTAGGCCGAAAGTTACGTTTATTCTCAATTACACTGATGTACTGATCGATTTCATGGGCAGTTCCAACCGAAAAAGGGCTCTACAAAGAGCTTGCGCTAGCACGGTCAAGCATCTTTGATACAGAGGTGTTTCGAAGCATTTCCAAAGATCTGGCGCCTTCCCGCCCAGGAGCCAGTAGCGCCCGGTTACTTCAGGATGCTGTGGCAGTCTCGTTGGAACGGACGTCGGAGAAACTAGTCATACGATTATCGGATGCTCCGACCGCTGCGTGCGAGGTCGACCAGAGCCCAGATGAAATGGCGTTGTCTAGTCCGACTACACCCGAGTTTTCCGAAACCTCTTTGGTGGAGCTCGTCGCTCAACAAGCAGTGCGCCAGAATCACCAGAACAACTTGCGCAACGCTCGCAGCCAGGACAGGCAATCAGGTTTTTCGACGTACGTAGTTGCGCTTGGAGACGTAGGCTACGTCACGAATCCTAACGTCTGCGTTTGCTAGTGGTTCGGAAGCGAATGGCAATGTTTTTTCCCTCGTTTCGGGCATTCTGGAGCGGCGTCGGTTACGAGCCTCCATTCAGGCGGTCGTAGATCGGACTTGTAGCTGCCTGGGCGACGGTTTCGGCATTATCTGCCGAAGAACACGAGGTTTCCGAGCAGAAGAGTCCCCTGTGGATACTTCCTGGTCGGTGGAAGTAAATCAGAGGTGACAATTCACGGTGATGGAACCTTGGCGCACCGTATGGCCGTACTGACGATCGCTGTGCAATTTCTGCTTAGATGGACTCTGACGGTCGATCTGAAGCTCTCCGGACAAATCACATGCCGTACCACGGTGCCTAACGTTGGGGAGACGGTCCTCTTGTGCGAGGAAGTGCAGGAGTACATATGGAACGAGATTCTTCGCATGTCCTTGCACATCGTAAAGGAGGAGCTGGACCGATCCATCAGGTCGCCACAAGGGCAGGACGTCTGGATGCTGGATGGCTTGACGCTTCAAGCTCTGATTCCCACTCTCGGTCCACCCTTAAGGTATAACTCCAGACGGAACCTTCGATGAATCTCTTGCGACTCATCCATGCTGAACTATTTCATGCAACGTTCACAACAGAGTCTTCGTTGACGTAGGAGGAGCAGGAGATTCCAGTTTCATCCGCATATTCGTGTCGTCGCCCTGGGAGATACACGAGGTGCATCTGAAACCACCGCCGGATGCCTTGGAACGTGGGTTTCGAGATCGGGTTCGAAGGATCGCCTGGAACGTCAGGTCCCCGCCATAACACGGGAGCAGAACCGCAACAGAACTGTCCGAGTTCGATGCATCCCCCACTCTACATATCTACACGTATAACAACATACCCCCCTATCACGATTTTCGCGACCCCCGATTGCCCTTTCATCTACTTTGCATCACCCCCCCGAAGCAGCAATGGCGATAGATCATAGCTGTCGAGCATGAAGTCGCTGTCTCCAAGCAAAAAGTGGCATGCACAACTTTAGTTCTCACGTCCCCATCTTTAATTCTTTCTAGCCCCACTCTGTAATCACAGGTTTTGTGTGTCCGCTTCTCCCAAATCAAAGAACCATGGGAAGCATGCCCATGGCCAGAGCGGTAGCGATGACAAAGAGCCCCGCCACGACGACCCAATCGAAAGGCCAGTTTCCGGATGCACTGGTCGTCGCCGTAGCCGGGAACGCTGCGTCGTGAGCGTGGATCCATCTGACGATCTGATATCGGAGAAAAAGAGGAAACCCAAAAAAACAGATTAGTGTGAGGAGACCGAGAGGAAAAGAATGAACGAAAAGGAGGCGGTGGGTCGTGGATGAACGTACGTCAGCGCAGGCTATGGCGACGGGTAGGAAGCTCTTGTCGCGGTCATTCTTGCCGACCGCTGCGGCGTTGCGACGGTTGATGTCGAGGGCGTAGTGGAGGTACATCCTTTTGACGCTCCTCATGTCGGTGGAAGCGAGCATGAGCTTTGCGGCGAGTCCACGACGGATCTTTGTTCCCGAAGTGCGGAACACGGCGGGAGAGTTGTAAAAGTGATCAAGAGTCGCGATGGCCATCATCTTTTTTCGAAAGAGAAAACGAGATGAGATTCCACCAAAGCACACTGAAAGCACGACAAGGCGCTGGCGGGAATGAATTTACCTGAGGAATAGCACAGAACTGGAACACGGTGGGATTCCTCAACATGGCCATGTAATCCAAACAACTAGGCACCAGCTTCAGAGCGTCCGCCACCAGCTCGTTCAAGCACGCCAGAGCGTTGTCCTGGTTGTCGACCTCCAACAACCTCTCGACCCCTCGTCCCTCTCCTGCATACTTTTGCCAGACGTCCCTGGGCCAGAAGACCCTTCCGTCCAGTAGATCCTCCCTGAAGTCCTTCAGGATGTTGGTCTTCTGGAGGAACTGACCCATCTCGTTGGCGAGGTGCGTCGTTTTCGCTTCAGGCGCCGTGAGCGTCTCGAGCCCCGAGGCTGTAAAGAGGTCCGTGAGTCCGATCCCGACGAGACCGGCCACGTAGTGAGTGTACGTGTTGTAGGATTCCGTGGTCTGAATCTCGATGTGGTGGGGGTGGGAAGGTGTGGGGTTTGTGAGATATGTGGCCATGCCGGCGCCCATGCGTTTGGTGATGTCGGTGATCACGGCTTGGTATCTTGCGGGTGGAGAGACATTTGGTTCAGTTTCCACGAACCTCGTGGGCCCCTGTTGCGATCGATCTTCTCTCACCTTTTGTCCAGCGTCAGGAACTCCTTGACGACCACGTCGAACTCCACGAGCAGCTGCCTGTCCTTTTCCCCCTCTCCACTTCCCTCGAACCTCCATCCCTTCTGGCCGACATAACGATGGAAATCAACCAGCATCTCCTTCTTCAGCGCCAGATCCAAGGACATGTCGTCCTCGACGGTGTCGAGGGCGCGTAGGACGAGGTAGAAGATGCATACGGGATGAGAGAGCTCCGGGTCAAGTTTCGCGATAACGCGGACAAAGGATCGGGAGGTGAGGGCGAGGAACTCGTTGCATCGGATGCGGGAGGGCGTAAGTTGTTGCGAAGAGGTTGGTTTGGAGGCTGGGTGCGAGGTGGAAGGCTTGACCGTTGGGGAGGAGGTGGTCGTGGCGGCGGTGGTGGAGGAAGAAGGTGAGTCGAGGAGGAACTTTACAAGGGCATACAGTTCAGACGGGTGCGTCGCGGAAGCGAGCAGAGCGGAGACGGACATGCTGCGTTGGCTACTCGACCAGTGTGAGGAAATAAGAATGGGAAGCGAGCTGCAAACAACGGAGCAAGACGAAGGCGACGACCAACTACGGACGATGAAGAGAGACGAGAACGGGGAGGAGGGTACCGGTACGAAAGAACGAGTCCCCTAAGGAAACAACATTGCGAGATGATGGAGAGTGGGGGGGTTGGGAGGAGGACCGACCGACTGACGGTTGGACGAGGCGACGAAAAAGGTCTCTGTCTGTGTGCGTGCGTGCGTGCGTGTGGTGTGGTGTGGTGGTTCTCTTCTTCCTCACCTGAGCCGCTCAGAGGTGGGTCGATGCGCAGTCAGTCAGTGCTCCCCGTGCGGCCGTCCTGTCAGTCCAACGGTCGCAGAAACGACAGGTCGATCAGATGCGGGAAAGCTCAACTAAATACGCTTTGGCCCCACTCCGCTGCTTACTGTATACAGTAGATGTGCGCTCACATGCCAAGAGGTTTGCCGACCCCGTCTCCTGCTGAAGATGAAAGATCGTCACATGTATGGTGGCTCCAATTGTGCCGTGGATCAAAGACTCACATTGGGCGGATAAGCACTTTACTCTTCAGATCACAAAACAATAGGTCGATCTTTGCGTGGAAGAGCATAGACGGCGGCAACCTCAACGACGTTCACGAGGTACAGTTGAATCAGATTTAAATTTGCTGGCAGCGTCACAGGGTATCTACTCGTCTTTTTCTTGCTCTTGATTGTTCTTAAGGTCTACGCCATTAAAAACGGGGGCAGAGGCAAGGCGTCTCAGGCTCGCTCAAGTCCTATGAAACCGAAAAGATTCGAGTCAGCTTTCTTTTCGAGAACACCCACCACTCCCTTTGTTTTCGATAGGAACATACCCTTCCCCAACCGCCAGCGACAGCGTAAAGCGCCCGAGTCATCGTAGTCGCCTGCGTAGCAACCGTAGTGACCACGGCACTGACCGTCGTCGTTCCAGCCGGTACCGTGATGGTAGCTGTACTGGTTCCCGTCGCAGTGACCGTGACCGTGGGAGTGGAGGTCAAGCTGGCCGTCACGGTCGAAGCCGACACCGTGACGGTGGCTGTACTGGTTCCCGTCGCAGTGACTGTGACCGTGGGAGTGGAGGTCAAGCTGACCGTCACGGTCGAAGCCGGCACCGTGACATCAGCTGTCCTAGTTCCCGTTGCAGTGACCGTGACCGTGGGAGTGGATGCCAAGCTGGCCGTCACGGTCGAAGCCGAAAGTGTCGCGGTATTGGTGATCGTCAAGGCCGTAGGGGTTTGCGTGACTGTTATGGTGCTCACGGTGATGCTCAAGCTATTGGAGACTGAGACGGATGTGGAAGTCGATACAGTTGTAGCAGTAACGGTCGATGTGATGGCGTAGGACGGACCGTAGACCTTGACTTGAGCTAAAGAGGACAAGTTCACGAGTCATCAGCTGCAGTCAAGCTACAAGACCCAGGTTCAAAAAGAGAAGACCGCTGGTCTTACGCGGTCTTCGGAACGATGTGACATTCAGCGGAGCCGTCGAGATGGTGTAGTTTGTGTTGTCTGACATGCCCGAATCCCTCATGTGGAGATCGAATTGCGTTTCCGCCGTTCCCGCATTGTAAACGTAGACCACGTACTCATTGTTTGGAGCACTACCCGCTCCAGGGCAGACAGTATTCTGACCGGTCCAGAACTGTAGCGGGGTATAATTTCCGTTACCCGGGTAGCAGGTGATGTTCAAATTGTTCGAAAACAGACCGAACGCATTGTTAGCGTTTACACCGCAGAAGCTGGTGCCCGCGGTTGGAGCGGGATTGGTAGCCGAGATAGGAGGGTAACGACACATCAAGTCATCTTCGGCGCCGCCGTCGAACCACGTTCCAGAGGCCACGAGCTTGTACCAAGCTGGTAAAGCCAAACATCAGAACGGTACTTCCGGGGAAAGAAGAAGTAATCGGGCTTACTTGCTGTATGCAGATTGACACCCGAGCCGCCCGGGGCCGTAAGCGAGGGTTGCGATAGTCCGTATAGATTCGATTGATCCCAATAGATTCCTACGAGCGTGTCATCTTAGCATCATGGCGCTTGTGTCAGAGTCAAACCAGTGATTCCTCCACCTGAAATGTTAGGCGGACTGTAGGAGACCCGAAAATTTGGACCAGCCTGAAATACGCCAGTTGGATATTGGGCAGAAGTCCGGCCAGCAAGCTGGGCCAGTCCAATAAGGACAAGAAGCCAACCACGAGCATGGACCTGCTCCTGATACCGCATCTGGTCGTTCCTCTTGGGAGGTCCCTGGAGCTTTTGAAAAGGAGGTTGAAGGAACGCGCGATGGGACAGGATGTATCAAGCAGAACGAGGTGTCGGGACGTAGGACGACGGAGGAACCTGGGATGGCAGGCATTCGTTCTTATAAGCCGGAATCCGAGCCTGCTCTAAAAGCAGAAGAGAGATTCAGGGGCGGGCGCCTCCCTGTTTATCCTATGTATGCGTTAATAGGCATTCCGGTCTGAAAATAGCTCCGACGCCGTCAGTCCCGACCATGAGTCACCGTGACTCACCAGGGAACCGCCCGACTCGACAGCGAAACGACCAGACTTTCACAATTCGACATTACGTATTTCGAGCAAAAGAACCCCCCGCCCCAAGAGCCCCAGCATCTCACAGGATCTATCCGTTTCCAGGAAGGTCTCTCAGTCGTGGCGTGATTTCCCACCACCGTGGGTGTTCCCCCAAAGCTCAGTAGTGAGCAAACCCTTCGTTCTTGTTGCCGCCGAGGTCAGTGTAAGCAAAAGCGTCGGATCGCTTCAGCACGAACGCCGTGACGGCCAGAAATGCGCGCTGAAGGAAGAAGAGGAGGGCTGCCACTCCTCCTACTTCTCCCAGCCAGTTGTTCTGCGAGAAACAGCAGATGAGTGTCGAACGGAACGCGCCATAGAGTAGGAGCTCACCATGTCGAGAGGCAAGAAGGACTTCTCATATGTCGCCTCCAGTTTAGGAAACCTGAACTCCACCCGCACAAAAGGCACATTCCCAGGAGCGGCTTCCAAAGCATCAACGTCCAGCTTGAGTCTCATGCTGCTGGCCTTGATCTCGAACGACTCGTCCCAGTCACCCATGTCATCGACGGTGTAGAGCTTCTTTCCGACGATCTCGGTGCTGGTGTAGACACCTGCTGCGAAAAAGTTGTCGAACCCCCAATCCTCGGCAGCCTCGGCCGACGTCTCCTTGGGGTCCCTCTGAGGATGGGCGGCCACCACCGTTCCTTGAGGAGCACCGGCACCGGTTCCCACCACCGAGACGGTCACTTCCATGACGTCGTCAGAAGATGTGGCCAGAAGCACATCGGTGGGCTGGTCGTTCACCGTGAGACAGCTGAGGGATTCCCCTTCGAACGTCAAGTTGCGGTGGTAGAACGCCGGGCAGTTCGTCTTCGTGGCCGTGGAGGCTCGGTAGCAGCCCAGCTGAGTCACGGTGGTGAACTGATCCGGAGGGCAGAATGTGAGGGCTGGAAACTCGTACGTCGCCTCGGGTACGTTGGAAGATGGGAAGATATGATCGAGGAGAGTGTAATCCGCCGCAAGGGTTTTGGGAGATTCCGTCGTGCGGAAGGTTGCGGGGAGCTTTTGCAGTCAGAAAGAATGAGCCCTTCTGTGCATGAGATACGACAAGGATATCACGTGCTGTTACCTGAGTGGCAACCTTGTGACCCCGGACGCCGGCGTAGATGACCATGATCAGGATGAAGAGGGAGGACACGGCAATCTGGAGTTTGTCCAGATATCCTTGCCCACGAGAATTGAGGGCACGATCACCTGTTCCTGTCAATATGCGTCAAATGTAAGCGTGGGGAAAGCTGGACACGGCCTTTGAACCCAATGAATTCATGTGGCGATACCCATTATGATGATGAGATTTCAGGTAGTTGCTGAAAAGAGCTCGTTCTTCTATCAGCAGGGCGGTCCCGATGGTCCTAGTAGAGATGGATGAAAAGTATTTACTGAGAACTGTTCAGGGAGGAGAAGTGGAAGAGTGCTGGTGGAAACGAAGGCTTCCAGCGCACGGAAAACCTCTCTGCGGGGGCAAAAAGAAGCCCGAAAGCCTCGTTTTGTCTCGTCGTCCTTCTGAACTTCCGCTCGGCTTAGGTAAGCGGGCTTTCCCGTGCCCGACAGCTACACTGACCTGTGGACGTGTCATCACCTTGTCCTGGCTGCCGCACTTGGTATCTGGTCGAGCACTCACATCGACCCGTGTCCGCTTAGCTTCAGGAGCTGTCCTTGCGGCAATCATATCCCATTACAAGGACAGAGCTACCACCAAGTTTATTCGCCTCAGCCTTGCCTGCAGGCGAGCCATCTCGAAGGCATACTTCTGCCCATAGTATTCCCCAGTATGCGCAGTGGCTTTATTCAGTAGCGTTGTGAATGAAGTTTCAGTTGGCATGGCGAGTTCCATTCGGTCACCAGCGCAAGCTTGGGCAGCCCGAGTCACCACAAGTCCAAGTCTCAATCCCTTCTTGCTCTGAGCAAGTCCTCTCGGATCTTGATGCATTTAACATTTGCACAACTTTCTTGTCCTGCAATCATCTATCGTCGCATACCACTTCACACCTTCACACTGGATGCAGCCCTGGATGCAGCCCGGCGTCGCCTGTCCACGTTCTCCTAATGCTGTCGAAAAGTGTGCCTCTGGTTGGAACCAAGACCAGCCACAGCTGTGCCCTGCGTCATTCATTCTCTTCACAAGAGAGTCCCCCGTCCTCCCCATCAGTTTTCGATCTTCCCATCCCAAACTCTCATCCCCACATATCCAAACGTGAGTAGCATGCGAAGCAAAGACGAGTGTAGACTCGACTGGCAAGCGACTGGTGACAGGAACCGGAATGCTATGATTGGTTTTTGGAAGTATCTGCCCGACAAGCCGGAGAGACGGGATCGGATTCACTCGGCCAACGCTCTCCCATCTCTTTTTTTTTGTGGAAGGCCATGGGATTGGACGTTGCTTGAACGAAAAATGAGCTGACCTTGGTTTTCCTTATCGCAGATGTCCAACCCTAAGGTCTACTTCGACGTGTCCGCTGACAACGAGCCCCTTGGCCGTATCGTCATGGAGGTACGTGTCCCTCTGTGATTATCTCCTACAGCCGTACGTCCCTTATCTTGTTTTTCTCACGTTCTCCTGTCATTCGTTTGCTCTTAGCTCCGTGCCGACGTCGTCCCCAAGACGGCCGAGAACTTCCGTGCTCTCTGCACCGGCGAGAAGGGCTTCGGTTACACCGGATCCATCTTCCACCGTGTCATCCCCCAGTTCATGCTCCAGGGCGGCGACTTCACCAACGTAAGGATGCTTGCATCATTGCAGCTTTGCTAGCCGCGACATGGTCCTGACCCTTTTGCGTTCTTTTCCCTTCTTTTTCATTTATTCCCGCAGCACAACGGCACCGGTGGAAAGTCCATCTACGGCAGCAAGTTCGCTGACGAAAACTTCACCCTGAAGCACACCGGACCCGGCATCCTCTCCATGGCCAACGCCGGCCCCGGAACCAACGGATCCCAGTTCTTCATCTGCACCGTCCAGACCACCTGGCTTGACGGCAAGCACGTTGTCTTCGGTGCCGTCACCGAGGGTCTCGACATTGTCAAGAAGATTGAGACCTTCGGATCCCAGTCCGGCAAGACCAAGCGCAAGGTTACCATCACCAAGTCTGGACAGCTTTAGATGTGGGCTTAAAGGATATCCCGTTTTTCTCTGTCTCGTCGTTTGTTCCGGACAGTTTCCCGCTTTCTCCTCCCTTTCCTTTCACGCAATTCCGTGTGTGTGAATAGCATTGCGCCCACCGTAGCCTCAACTTTTTCTTGAACGCATTGTTCTGGCATCGCACGTGTCGTCGACAAGGATGAACAAGACCGTCGCTTTCTAGCCGCGCCGTGCCACTGGAAATTGAAGACCATAACAGCACGCAGTACATTGTACGCTCAAAAACAGCTTTGACAAATATTGGGGTCACAAGCGAGGGAGGGAAAATCAGTCAGGGTATCTTTTGTTCATGGTTCGAGAATCATGTCTTCAGACGTGAAAGGGCATCATCACGATGGATCCTGTCCCGCACGTTGCTCTTGAACTCGACCAAAGTCAGTCCTTGGCGGCGTCGAAGCCCGGTTTGGCCGCGGGAGGCTGATTCCACAGATGAGCGACCTGATGCGTCCGTCCTTGTCATGCGAGTCTCCTAAACGAGGCTTTCAAAGTGAGGTTCGTACTCTTCTGAGCTCAGCCAGTTCCCGCACGAGTCGTTCGAGGAAGTCAGATTGCATCCCATCGGACCAACGCGTGACAACCGCGACGCTATCATCGGTCTCAGAACCAAGTTTGAGGAGATACTCGTCTGAATCGGTTTTCATCTCAAGTGAAGGGGAGGGTGCTTGCAGCGCGGATCCTCTTCCAAGAGATATAGAATGAACCAACGCCCTAGGAAGAAGAACTGCGGAGTGCTCCCATGCCCATCATGCGAGTCGACGCTGAATAGGTCGGGAGTGGACATTGCGAAAGCGTTGACGGGGTCCGTCACGTTTCCAGAATAGGACAGGAGAAGCAAGCACACGGACGGATGACGGGTGAGAAGGGCCTCTTTGGGCGCCGTGACACGAGAAAACAACGGGGGGGAGGAAATCCCGTTGCCGTTTCCCTCTCTCTTGCCCTTCCCTTCCCCGTTTCAACGTAACAACAACCTCGTCGCATTTCAAAACCATACAGTCCTTAACGTACTGATACTCAAGACTTCGAGACGCCTCACCGCCCTCCCTTCTGTGTATCCCTCTCTCTTTCTCTCTCGCGCCTCCTCACCCCCGCCCATCCTGGCTTCCCCGTACGCACCCATTCTTCCTCACCACGCTAACGACATGTCCTCCTCCAACGTTCCCTCCGCCTCCAACGGCCAGCACACCGGAAACAAGACCGGGCAGGTCCAGAACCAGATCGACGACGTCGTGGGCATCATGCAGGACAACATCAACAAGGTCATGCAGAGGGGAGAACAGCTCGACGTAAGCGGACCTCTGGGCACCTACCTGTCTCTTCTCCTCGGTGGCGGCCAAGCGCCAGATATCTTGTGTTGGAGGGTGGAAGGCAGAGTGGAAGGGGAACCCCGCGGTCGGATCCGAAGAAGACTGGATGCGAGGCAATTTACCACCTCTTCGTTGGGAAGCTCGAACGATTCTTGGTCAAAAAGGCACCGTTATCGCAATACTTTCCGTCCTTCTCATCACCTCTTTTTGTTCTTCCTCGCAGACGTTGCAAGACAAGACCGAGTCTCTCCAGGACTCTTCCCTGCAGTTCAAGCGTGGCGCCAACAATGTCCGCAAGGCGATGTGGTGGAAGGTGAGCTTCCGAACAACGGACTGACATACGGAAGCTCTTGATTACTGATCGTCCCTTGATTTCGAAACCAAAAAGGACATGAAGCTGAAGATCATCATCGCCACCATCGTGTTGCTCATCATCATCATCATCGTCGCGACCGTAGTAGCCGAGAAGAAGAAGTAGTGAGAGCCTTGAAACGACTTTCCAGGGTTTGATGTGGTCTCGCTCCATGAACTCGTATAGCCCTCGGCTTATCCGTACTCCTTCTCTCCGTCCGTTGTTTCACTGGCTTATGATCCAGTCCCGAGTCCTTTGACATAGTTCATTTTCGATATAGTCCACCCTTCCGTCTCCTTCCCCTCTCCCTCCTTTGTACATTTTTATGCATCAGTTAAAAGTCTGCTTTCGTCCATTCACACAAAGTACTTCTTTGAACATCCTTGGCGCAACTCGATGAGACGTCTCCCGCTCAATCAAGAGGCAATGGGTGTGCGGTGTATTGCAGATGGTGCTTCAATTCGACTCGCGGAAGATGCTTCGCGTGGCTGTGCAGGCCCACGTCGCACAGTAGTTACCGGTTACCGCCAGCAGATACCCGATCCAGTGTCCGTCGGTCTGCATCCACCAGGGGATCTGTGATCCTTCTGCAACTCAGAGGCTAACAGAGGGCCAGCGAGCACGGATTTGTTTTGACGAATGCCCAAAACTCTAACTAGCATTGCGACCGAAGAATCCGTATAGACAGAGTGTGACTGATACGGTCCCCTCGCACGTCCTCCCGCCATTCCATATCAATCTTCCTGCCATTGATCTGCGTCGTACATGTCACTCACAAACTCTTCTCCATGCGAGTAGTCCCCCTTGGTAACGTAAAAAATGTTGAGAACTCGACTCGACTGGACTCGACAGCATCTTTGATCTTACAGAACTCACCTCATCGTAGGAATCTGATAGGTTCTGGGGCACTGGGACAACTTCTCTCAGCTCCTGCGCCGTAGGTAGGGCGTTGTTGTCCTGCTGCTGATGTCTCGTGTAAGAATTCGACCGTGGAAGCTCGGGAAGGTTTGGAGGCACGGCAGCTACAGGGGAGATCGAAGGAGCGACGAACAGAACCTCGGAATCAGCGGCCGGAAGCGGCGGCACTGGTGCCGATGCTGGTGGTCGTCGTGTAGCAGGTGGGGAGGATGGGGAGGAAGAGGTGGTGATGTGGACAGCGGTGTGTTGTGGTTCGACTGGGATTTTGGATGCTGGGTCATTTTGTAGGAGATGCACGCGGTAGAAGTATCTTCGCCAGAAGATGGGTTCCTTGATCCTAACGGGCGGCAAGGGAGGTTCAGAGTCAGTGGGAAAGAGTCTTGAGGGGCAGAAAACAGAATTTGCGTGGCGGAGCAAGTACTTTTTTGGAACAAGGTCAAAGCGCAACCGGCCAAGCGCTGGATCCAGGTCAAGGAGTTTCTATGTCCAGTCATGAGAACTGTCGATGAGCTGCTTCTTACGCCAGCCCTCAAGAATTCCTACGTACCATGATGACAGGGTATGAACTTTCGAGGTCGAAAGGGAACGCATCGCTTTCCGGAAGTGACTCTAGCATCGCGTCCCGATTCTGCAGAATTCCCGTCAGCGATCTGCTTCCCTGATACGCAACGAATGATGGTACCACGCACCGCAGCCAACGCGAAGATGTGCGACTTCAATGCATCGGCATCCTCTCCCGCCTCTTCCCACGGCAGCTTGATACTCCCCGTCCTCACTACCCCACTCTCCCTCTCCTCCTTTGCCCTCAGAACCTTGTCAAATGAGTGCATCGGAAGCTCCTCCGGCATCGAGTCCTCTGAACCCGACTTCTGCTTCTTGAGCAGGTCCCTCAACGTGGCCGACGTCTTTGCCACAGCGGGCGACACGACGTCCGGTATATGCAAGGACTCTCCCTTTGTCTCTACGAAGAGAGCCCCGTCCTGGGCTTTCTTTTCCGCCAGCCATGTCTTTTGCTCGTGGTCGAAGGATTCTGCAGCGTCGGTGATCTTTGTCTTGAGGGACGCGAGTCCGCTGAATGCACGAGAGAGCATCGGAAATCAAGGTTCGGCGGAGACCCGATAGGTTTGTCGCGCTGAGCGTCTTGATGAAGGAGCGGTACTGGTAGCTTGTCGTCCTTGGGAAATGGGGTTTGCCTGCCGTCGGCGTTGTTGCGGTCCAAAGAAACGCGAAAGGTTCGACGTGCCGGATTCACGCTCGTCTTTCGGTCTTCGGTCGCTCGTCTTGCCCTGGCGTTAGATCGCAACCAAACCATCCCACCATCCCGGCCGAACTGTTCATACCACCGCGTTAACCTCTTATAACAATATCGGATTGTCGGTCTTCCAGGCATGGGTCTTGAGACGGGAAACGTAACTTGGTCACGTCCAGTTCACGTAAGAGCGATTGCTGGCAATCTTTATCCGGCACTTCCGCGGTCCCCACTCAAAGACAACTTTCACGAGGGTTGCGGAGAACACGTCAAAGAGAACCAGTATAGTATAGTATGAGGAAGACAAGGCGTGCATTGATTTTGAAAGCATGGACGAGGATCAAAACCTCGCAGGCAGACGAAGAAGCCCTCATTAACCGAACAATGCGATTTTGCGCTACACTCTTACCGAAAGCTCAACGGTCGCCGCGCAGGAATAATTTCAGCAGACCACGTTCTAGCTACGTGTCAAGCTCACAAAAGTCGAGATGGTCAAGGAGAACTCTATGCCGGCCGAGGACTTTGCCAAGGCTTTTGAGATAGGCAAAGTCAATGTTGCTAACTCGAAAGCGACTGTTCAGGCTGAGGAAGAGGAACCTCTTTAAGTCAGCTCAGCAGATCGAAGAGGTCAAGGGTCCGATCATTTTCAATGACAACGTTCTAAATGCCTCCAAATACTTCACCAGATTATGGCCAGCACGGGAGTCATCTGAACAGGTAGAACGGTGTATCTTCAATCAGCCTGTACACGCTCCACATTACGGTCGCATTCATGAACATCTCGATCGATCCCGTTGCAACTCCATTTCTCAATACCGCCTATCGTTCTCACGCCATTCCAATGTTCGAATCATCCAGCAACGTATCCAAGTCCTTGTAGGCTTATCTAATGAACTTATGCCACGGTAGCTGCCCATGGAGTCATCAAACGGTTAATGCAAGGCCACCACGCAAAAGTCCACCCGAACAACGTTGGACCGCCACAAGCTGTTCCCGAACAATGATTGGAGAGCACAATTGGCGTGATTGGAACGGAAGTTCAGCGATACATATTGAAAAGGTAACCGTCTGAACGAAAATGGTGTACTATCGAACAATGCTTCTATAACAGCAGTGAGGAAACACAAGGGAGGAAACGCGGGGAAAGGGAGTGTGGATCACGTCGCAGTACACGAAAACAGGGATTTTTGACTGGCGTGAAGGTCGGTGAGGCAGAGAATAATCCGGAAGTACAGGCGGCAATGGCCGGGCCGTTTCTGTGTCTAACCAGCGAGCACGCCACGGCGTTGCTCTGAACGGGAACTTCACGGTCGCTGATTGACTCACATGGACATTCTTTCATAGCGCAGCTGAGTCTTGAGCTTCCTCCTACGCTTACCAGCTGATTGATTCAACGCTAAATCGCTGAACCTGCGCGATGTTTTATCAATCACCTCAACGCTCACTGCTATCCACTCTGCTAACACTAGCCGTGATGTCAACGAAATACACCTTGCTTGTCCGTTGGAGACCTACACTGTTGACCGGAAACGGTACAGTTGTACTGTCCAGTACGTAGCGCATCGGTCTCGAGTCCCATGATCTCCGTCGCCAGCTGAAAGGCGCCGTACGCGCCCGCGACGCTTCTGGCGTAGCACGCATGTGTATCGGTATCGGTAGTTTCGCGAAGGGAGCTGAAAGCTGTCCAAAAGTAGTTAACGTTTCCGCCGATCCGCCGCCGCTGAGCCCCAGCACATTTGTTTGGAGCAACAACGAAAAGGTTAAAAAACCTTCGCTGGAGAAAAAGTCAGTGCATCGGGTTGCACACGTGTGGTCGTCGCTAGCAGCGAAAAGGGCGTTCTTCCCAACGTTCCCGAGGCGCGCCGGCAAAGCAGAATGCCATAAAGGCAGGGTCATCCGGGCCGCCAGGACGTCCCTTCGTCCAACCGTCGTCGAATCACCAGCGTCAAGATGAAGTTCGCAGCTGCATTCGCCCTTCTTACGGCTTCGGCCTCCCTCGTCAGCGGAGCTCCCGCGAAGTGCCGTCCCACTCATGGCTCTGCTCCTCAGGGAACACCTTCTACGGTCCCGAGCTATCCCCATGGTTCGAGCGGGTCATCGCCTCAGGGAACTCCCTCCGGCCACCCGTCATACCCTCACGGTTCCAACGGATCTTCGCCCAAGGGAACTCCTTCCGGCATCCCTTCGTACCCGCATGGATCCATCGGATCTTCGCCCAAGGGAACTCCTTCCGGCGTCCCTTCGTACCCTCAGGGGCCCAACGGATCCGCATCGTCCAACCTCCCCGGCTACTCGAGCGTTCCTTCTTCCGCCTCGTCCGTCTCGGCTGTCTCATCCAGTGCTCCTACTTCCTCTCCGTCGGGCGCCCCTCACTACTCGCACGGCGTTCCTTCCCAGTCTAGCATCGCGTCGTCCGTTTCGTCGAGCGCGACGTCATACCCTTCGGGCGCCCCGAGGTACTCGCACGGTGTTCCAGCCCACTCCACCACCTCTGGCGGTGTGTCTCCACCCACCCATGCTCCCATCAAGAACTCGATGACCATCCTGGCCACCAACGACATCCACGCTCACCTGGACGCATTCAACTCTGGCGGAACGGATTGCAAGCCAAAGGACATCGCGGCAAACAACTGCGTCGGCGGAGTTGCGAGAATTGCCACCATCGTCAAGCAGAAGCGGGCCGAGAGCGACAATGTCGTTCTCCTCGACGCTGGCGATCAGTTCCAAGGCACCCTCTTCTTCAACGTCTTCGGAGGCGAGGCCTCGGGAACGCTCATGAACGAACTCAAGGTATGATTTGATGCCGATCGTCAAGTAGAAGCGCGCTGATAGCGACAATGTCGTTACAATCGATGCTGATGAACGGTCTATTCTTTTTCTTCCTTCAGTACGATGTAATGACCATCGGAAACCACGAGTTTGACCGGGGAGTTCAGTACGCCGCAGACTTCTTCAAGAACCTTACGTTCCCAGTTGTGAGTGCGAACATCGATCTGGACACAGCCAAGCCCCTCCGCGCGGCGGGCGTCAAGCCATACACCATCCTCAAGGACTACGGAGTCGGAGTGATCGGGTACATCACCAACCAGACGGCCGCCATCTCGACCGGCGTGGCAGGCGTCACTTTCCAGAACCCCTGGCCCGTTGTCCAGAAGTACGTCGACGAGCTGCACGCTCAGGGCATCAAGCGCGTCATCTGCCTTTCGCACAACGGATACAGCGACGACAAGTACCTCGCCGCAAACACCCGCGGAATCTCCTTGATTGTTGGAGGTCATTCGCACTCGCTTCTCCTGACGAACAGCACGATCGCTGGCGTCGAAGGACCATACCCAACCGTCCAAAAGAACCTCGACGGCCAAGACACCTACATTGTGCAATCGCACCGTTACGGTGACTACCTCGGTCACGTGGACATTGCCTGGAACGATGCCAACGAGCTCGTGTCCCTCAAGGGAGAGTCGATTCGTCTCGACAACAGCACCGCCCAGGACGCCGCAATCCAGGCCCAGGTCGACAAGTACCGTCAGTCTTTCGCTGCTCTCACTGCCCAGATCGTCGGCAACGCCACCGCCACGTTCGACCAGTCGCTCTGCCACGCCGGCGAGTGCGCGATCGGAGACCTGATCGCTGAATCCATGCTCGTCGCTGCCCCTCACGCCGACGCTGCCTTCACCAACACCGGCGGCATCCGTGCCTCGCTCACCCAGGGCGCCATCTCCTACGCCGACGTCGTCACGGTCCTTCCCTTTGGCAACGTCATCGTGGAGTTCACGTACACGGGCGCCCAGATCGTGTCCCTCCTCGAACGCGTCTTCGCCGGTCACGACCAGACCACCCAGGCGCCCGTCGTCACCAACCCCCAGTGGGCCGGTCTTCGCGTCACCTACGACCCTTCCAAGCCCGAGTTCTCCCGTGTCGTGTCCGTCGAGATCGGTGGAAAGCCCATCGTGCCGGCTCAGAAATACGTGGTCGCCACCAACGACTTCTGTGCTGGCGGCGGCGACGGCATCATGAACGCCATCCTTCCTCCTCCTCCTGCCGGCCTTGTCATGGCCGATGCATTGATTGCTTACTTCGAGGCTCACGGTGTCCAGACCCCTACCCTCGACGGCCGCATCAAGGCTATCTAAAGACACATCTGTCCCATCCTTCATATTCCCGTGCTGGCACGCCTGTTGGTATTAGATTCTTTTTTCTGATTCTCTCTTTGAGAACGGTTGAATGACCAAATAGATTTCATTGTACTTATGACCATGACATTTTTGGCTGCTTGAGACCGATGAAGCCGAGACGTCGATCGAGCTTTTCCCGGGTCCCATGCATGGGGGGCTTCAATCACGTCGCTCAAAAATATGTATGAAACGTGTATCATCTGAGCTCAGCCCAAAAAGACCAAGATATGGAATGCAAAGCGAGATCCGAATGCAGCTCGTGGATACAAACCAATGCGAATCCGTCATGTACCCCGGCCGCACCCGCCGCGCTCAAGCAATAATCACATGCCCAAGAGCGCAGCTCTCGAACAGATCCAGCGGTATCGTCCAATTGGCAGGATCCCACGGGTTCCCACGACAGACGGCCCTGGCTTCCAGCTCGCCGCACAGAGTGGCGAGGTCGATGAACCGGCAGTAGGTAAGGATGCGCTCCCGGAGCACGTGGAGGATGACGTACGAGTCTGGGGGAACGGCATGAGAAAGCGTGGGGGGCAACGCGACGGACTGGGCTGGATGGCTGACGAGAGGACGTTGCTCAGGTTGGCTGGGAACGGAGGGTACGGGCGATGAGGCGGGTTCCGAGAGGATGGCAGGTGGTTCTTTCGTGTCGACTTCGATCGAAGAGTCCTTCGCGCCTCGTCGTCGCTTCTTGCGAAGCTGGTCTGTCGAGTCGATGAGTTTTACATCCACGCTGGATTGCGAATCTTCCAACGTCGTGGGAATTGATGGTCGTTCCTGAACGTGCTGCAGGACGTTGCTTCCGTTGAGCAGTTGGCCGTTCAACGAGATCATGTCCCTAGCCAGGTCGGCCGGCAGCCACGTGGACAAAGCCAATGCAAGCAAATCCTGAAGTCTTTTATTGGCGAGTTGTAAGCGGTCGCATTCATTGGCCAACCTTTGCACCTCATTCGCTTTATCCGCCGCCTCTTTGTTTCTGCGTGCTAGAGTTCGTTTTGCCTCTGGTCAGGCTCGGGGAAAGCACATGCCATCTTGAGTCATCGTGCTACAAACCTCGAAGCGCTCTCTGAGCTTGGCGATTCTTTTCCTTTCGCTGAGCTGCATGGTCTCCGCCCACGCTAGCTCGCTTTTTTCCGCGTTTTGTGGGAGGAGTGGAGGAGGTAGGAGGGGTTGATATGGACGAGGCGAGTGACTGGTGGAGGGGGATGGTGACCGTTGGTGGAGGCATGGCCTGCATGTAGTAGACGGGAGCTGGCGGTTCTGAAAATGACAGCGATGGAGGAGGAGGAGGCAGGGCCTGCAGTTGTCCATCGCGGTCGTCTGCTACAGTCATTGTAGGTTCCTGTTGAAGCATCGGGAGATGGTTGGAGATCTTCTCACGTCGGGAGGGGCTGACATGTTTATGGGCAACACGGTGGACGGTAGTTTGATTGTGACCCAATTGGGACAAGTCAACTTTTGCCGCCTCGCCAGGCACCCACTGCAGTGTAGATACATGTAATATCGATTGCGCAAGCTCACTCACTTCACCCCTCAACGGGTGTGCGATTATCCAGCAACGAACAAGATTCGATTCCGCAGGTAGACAAAGATGTCCGAAGTCACGAGTCCAAAGATTAGGCTATAGTTTGCTATCGAATGGTCGGACAAAGGCTGCGGTCAGCTTCGCAAACTCTGCAGGCTTGTCCATCGGAACCATCTGATGAGATGAGAGCAAAGACGTTAGGCAGGCTTTCCAGCTCGCTTGAAGCCTGTACTTACGTGTGATGCGCCTTCAACCCAGATATGCCTCGCACCCAGGCGTTCAGCCAAGTGAATGTCTTTCACTCTGCATAGAAGAGCTTGCGGTCACAGTCTGCGCAGCTCCAGTGTTCAATCAGGATCCACGTACAGTCCGGATTTGCCGTCTGCGGCATATGATGGCGAAGTCCATGCGGAATCTTGGCCACTGATGACAAGGACCGGACACTTGATCTCCGTGAGTGCCGCATAGGTCCCGAAAGAACTCCCCGCTCCTCGATACATCCACTACGACAGACCGTGTGAGACTCGTAGCAAGTAATCTGATGACACTTGCTGCAAGCACTTACCGCTTCGGTCAGGGGAGGGCACACTAGCGCGCGCGCGCCGTCCTCGACATCCTTGAACCCATGTTCCATGTAAAGACCAAAAGCACGTGGGTCCCAAGACTTGTAGAAGGCCTTTCGCCGGAGCTCATCGTGGGCCGCCTTCCTAGATATCCAGGTCTTTTGAGCGCTCGTATCATCTCAGAGTAGACGTCAGGAGGTACCTGGATGCAAACGTCGCCTTCCTTCTGCTAGCACCCACGCTCAACGGATCGCTTTCCATGATGGCTTGCGACATGGCCTCTCTGCTTCCGTAGAGCAGCTTGAACGCGTCGGGAGTGAAAACCACCGGCTCGATCACCACGATGGCGTCAAACAGTCCACCGTCCTCGATCTGCGCTTGCAGAGCCTGCATCCCGCCAAACGAATGCGCCACGCACGACACCTTCGTTCCGGGCGGAGAGTGGGATCTGATCCATGCGGTCACAGCTCGCACGTCGCCCGCTCCTGTGCTCCAATCGTAGCATGGGGAGGTGGGTGGATAGGGTGTTGACGAAACGGTGGTTTGGCCGTGATAGCGTGCGTCGAGGGTATAGAACGTTGTCGAGGACGGTAGCAATGGGGCGATATGAAGGATAGTGGGCTCCCAGCATTCTTTGGTGATTCCGAGCGCATGGAGGAAAAGTATGGCTAATGGCGGGGCGGTCGACCGACCCCTTTCACTCGAGGTTCGTGGAAGGTATTGATTGACGGACAGAACGACACCCGAAGTGGGCCCTGGTATGGTCACGGAGATGTGCTCTGGACGGTTGAGGCCTTGTGACATGTCTGCGAGAAACCGTTGACACTGCGGTGTCCGTACAGACGGCCGGGGTCTTGTCCTTGCCGAGGTACTGTACAACGAAGCAAAGACATTGTCACTTGTGTGTGACTCATCGAAGGGAAGAAATGTCCGAAGCCGCCGGACCAGAGTTCTCCTTCTTTTCGACAGAAGGGTCCGTTCAGCGCAGCAGGGACATGCAGACACCAGGGCGTGGGACGGTCGTCAAGTCCCTCAGAAAGGAGGGCTGCGCAGGGAGGAACATGTAGGTCATCGGCCAAGAATTCAAGATCATCGTGTATATAAGCATAAGCTCTCTGGTGGTCTCCAAGCCAGTCAGTTCTCAACTCCTTTCTCTCCAACTCGATGCGGTTCTATGCTGCATCAATCGCGGTGACGGCAGCAAGGCTGTCCGACAACCTCAATGGCCTCCTTTCAGACACCCCCAGCAGCATCATCACAGCGACAACGTCCATGCGATCAGGTGACAGCTTCAAGGTCGTCGAAGACAACTCGGGCGTCGTCGCAGGTGAGTGTCAATGGTTTGACCGTGGGAACATCACATACGCGATGCTCACGTTTTTTCCACTCTGCTTTAGCGCACATGTCCCTTCTTCCCGATTCAAAACTCCTTCTGTCGGAACGATTTCGCGAAATCCCAGCAGAGTGGCTCGGTCCTACATTTCCCTCAGGGGTTCCCAATGCTCTATCCGACGGCAACGTCACGCAGCAGGCGTGGGCGTCCCAAAGTCCATACTACAAGCCCAACGCCAATCTCAACGGATTCTTGACAGACACCGCACAATATGATACTGCAGCTGGAACGTTCGAGATGATCAAGTATCCTGCTTTGACTACCAACGAAGGCTACGCATATGGCAACGGAGCAGCTCAGATGGCCGATGGCGGGATACTCGTTGCCGGGGGTGATCAAAAATGGAATCTAAGTTACGATGGTGTGATTTACAATACGTAAGGAGCACTTTTCCGTGATCTAGCCAGCAACACTTTCTTAACGAAGCCGCATTTCGATAGAGACGGTCGCCGTGATATAAGGACTTTCAAGGACGGCGTGTACGAGAAAATTGCGGAAATGAACTGGGATAACATCAATAGCGAGTTCAGCGGACGGTGGTACCCCACCAGCATCACCTTGCCGGATGAGAAGTACGTGAAGCCTTTACATTTCTGATTCCCAAAATCTCCTGACGCTTGCATTCCCGACAGCGTTATGATTCTCGGCGGACATCATGTGGAATACTCGCCCAATGAACCTCGAGCAAACAGCCCCTCGTACGAGATATTGCATACTGCATCCGCCGTTACCGCTGTCGACCCACCTACCAATGTGAGCCTCCTTCAGTTTACCTTCCCCGTCAACGCGAACCCTTTGGCCCAAGTGCTTCCTTGGTCGTCGCCTCCAAAAGTGTTTGCATTTGCCGGAAACCGATCATCCATCATCAGCTACACCGACCACACCGAGTGGGCGCTTCCCAGTCTTCCGGACGACGGGGTCTATCCACGAAGTTTTCCTTTTGCAGGCACGCACTTTCTGTTGCCGTTGACGCCTGCAAACAACTACACCGCAACCGTGTGGGTCTGCGGAGGAGTGAAAAGAAGCGCCACGCCGGACGGTCCGGACCCGCAATGGTGCAGTAATTGCAGCCAGTGCAAAGCGAGCGAGATGTGTTATTCAATCGCGCCCGAGACTGGGAATCCGACTTGGACTGGCGAAGCGATGCCAGAGGGGCGAGCCCAGTCGATGGCTGTCAACCTTCCTGGTATACAAGAGCAATATTTTGTATCCGTGACGATGTGTACAAGGCTGATAATGATCAATATCTTTCAGACGGGACCATAGCAATCTTCGGGGGCTCTTCGATTGGCCATCAAGGCGGTAATGCAGGGATTCCAATCGGAGAAACAAATCCACCCAAGCGCGCCATCCTCTTTGACCCATACCAAACCGATTCCTCCAAGCGTTGGCTCTTCGGCGCGACCGCCACGGTTGCCCGACAGTACCACTCGACAGCGCTCCTCCTCCCGGACGCGAGCGTGGTACTCGGAGGATCCGACGATCAAGACTTTGCCAACGATCAGGTCAATCCGTATGAGCTTCGCCTAGAACGGTACTACCCGGCCTACTTTGCCCTTCAGGATCGTCTCAACATCAACCTCACGTCGGTTCTTGCGACGGTTGGGTATGGACAAAAGTTCATCCTACCGTTTACATCCCAGTCGGCTCAAACTATCAAGATGGTGTCCATGATCCGTTTCGGCACCAGCAAAGCCGCTGTGAACGTTGATCAGAGGATGGTTGGCTTGGTGATAGTCCACTGGGGAGTCGACAAGATGTATGTGGAATCCCCTCCAAACGCGAATATCGCTCCGCCGGGAAACTACATGCTTTGGGCGATGGACAACAGGGGAGCACCGGTGATGCAGGCTGCGACCGTGAACGTGAGAACTGGAAACTGGGAGCCGGATGCAACGTGGGATAGCGGATGGACGGTGCAGCCCAAGAGTTCAACCGGAGGATCACCTTTGGCGCCTGGAGACGCCGGAAGTGGTGCAAGAGAACATACAAAAGGGCATGCCTTAGCTATAGCAGCCGCTGTTACCGTGTCAATGGTCTCATTTGTAATATAGTTCGCGGTGTGCGTTTTGCAGCGTACGGCTTACGTAGAATGCAGGTCCTCGTACGCCAATCAACTGCTTGCACTCTCAGCCTCGCCTGCAATTGCTCTCTTCCTTTCTCTTTCGACCCCTCTGTAATAGACATCCATCTCTTTCCTCAATCCATCGAAATCCGTCTTTCTCATCAATGCCTCAAAGTCCCTACTCCTCATGACCTTACGCAGGAGCTTGTGCAAACCTGTATCCGAGAGATACTTGAGCACCACCGAGTTCCGGTCTTTCGAAAGCGTTGTCAGGGTGTCGTCGAGTCCCTCGTCAGGTTCTATCGGGGCGGCCATATCGCGTTGATCCGACAGCTCCTGGATCCGGGAGGGAGTTTGCGGGTAAGACTGCGGTGATGATTGCGAGGAAAAGACTTGTGTGGGGAGTTCCTGCGTGGAGCTGAACCTAGGTTGGACTTGCGGACAGGAGGGGAGACTCCCATGGACATGAATGGATGGGGCTGCTGTCGGACTGCCGCCGGGCATGTCGATGCTTTCAGGGTCAGCGCCAGACGCCCGAAATGTGCCGTGGCGCTTCTGAGCAATAGCGTTGGCCACTGCTATAGCGGACACTGGGGTTCTACTCTGTACCGGAACCGAAACGGGAAGCCTCGCAGACGTGGGAAAATCGACAGATGGGGCAACTGCTGATGGTAACTGCGAGAAAGACTGCGATGCCGATCCCATGACGTCTACTTGCGAGCTGGTTACGCTCGTAGGATGAGAGCTGGGTCCTGGCGGGGCTCGAACCGTAATGTAGCGGGACAAAACAGCGACAAACGACTGGTGATCTCGAATCGAAGCGAACTTGAGCTGGAAACGTCTCAAGGTGCTGTTTTCGGCTTGATAGCGGAAGTAGACAACCAAGTCTTTCTGTAGCACTGTAATTGCGGATGCTTGCTGCGATCTTGCCGACAGATCGTGCTTTTCCTGGCAGGAACCGGGGTTTACTTCCATACCTTACTCGTGCGTGTCTTTGAACGGAAATGTTACCAGCTGAACCTCTCGCTCTACAGTGACGGACGTGTGCAATGTAGCACTCATAGCAGCGCCTGCAGCAGGCTCCATAATGACGGCTTTGATGGGTTTGTCGGCAAGGAAGACCCAGCCGGAAACGCTGTCGGCTTGCGCCCCGGGCTCGGGGTACAGTCGCGAGTACTTCTCCACGGGCCACGCATGACAGGTTTGCTGAGCAGCGGTCGCCTTTGCGGGCATGTCTTCGACTCCAGACGACACTGGACGAGGTCGGGCTTAACAGCGGTGTCGAACCTTTTCCGTGGGAAAATGCAAGATATCTTTGTCAACAACAGCGAACGACTACCGACGAGCATCCATATGGATACCGATACCTACCTTTGCCGCTCAATATGATTGGACGTTGCCGCCCGTTGTCTCGGACGCACTAACGATGCCTTTGGCGTACTTGTATACGGTGGGTGGTTCGGTTGAGAGCGGCGGCGCTGCGCTCACGCGTCCTTGTTGACGCGTTTTTTCACCTCTCGACCGCAAAAACAACGTCAGAGAACGGACTCACATTCCTGCTCGACACACTCAAGACTCTACGCACAGGCCCTCACCATATCGTTATCATCTCGAGAGAAGTCCAACCGGTCCGCACCTCACCGTACCTCCGATCGCTAAACGCTCATACCGCCCCTCCACGGAATCCCGGACGACCGCAACCACCGTCCGTTGCATATCCTCTGATACGTCCGCACACCCACAATCATGAGTTTCTTTGGTCTGAAGGGGGTAAGTCCCGCAAGTCCATCGAGCTTATTGGTGGCATCTCAACTTACTTGTTTGCTTTCTTCTGGCTCCAAAAGAACAAGACGTTCAAACCAAAACGTAACATTCCCGAAGGCACAAAGCAGTATCAGCTGAAGAAGTACGCTGAAGCGACCCTCGGATCCGGCAATCTTCGTCTGGCTGTCTCCCTACCCGAAGGCGAGGACCAGAACGAATGGCTGGCCGTCAACACGGTGGATTTTTTCAACCAAATCAACATGCTCTACGGAACGATCACAGAGTTCTGCACACCGTCAGAGTGTCCCGTGATGTCTGCGGGACCAAAGTACGAGTACCACTGGTGCGACGGCGTGCAGTTCAAGAAGCCCGTCAAGGTCTCGGCCCCAGAGTACGTCGACTACCTCATGACCTGGGTGCAAGCTCAGCTCGACGACGAAGCCATCTTTCCCTCAAAGATCGGGGTTCCCTTCCCCAAGGTGTTTCCTGGCATCGTAAAGAACATCTTCAAGCGCCTCTTCAGAGTCTATGCCCACATCTACCACGCTCACTTTCCAAAGATCGTCGCTTTGGGCGAAGAGGCCCACCTCAATACCAGCTTCAAGCACTTTGTCTTCTTCGTCCAGGAGTTTGCGCTTATCGACAAGAAGGAGCTGGCTCCTCTCGAGGAGCTCATCAAGACCCTCACGAACGAGAACAGGATAGGCGGCGCTAGTGGTGGGAACGGAGCGGGAGGACCTGTACTGGCACAATGAGCAGCGACCTGAAACGTTGCGCCAAATCGGACCATATACCTGACCACAATCCAAGCTGTTCTTCCTTTTTCAACCCCTAGCCGTCTTTCTGAATACAGTTTTGCTTTGTTTCTGGGTTGTGGCAGCGACATGTGCTACACGCATTGGGAACGTGGCAGTGATAGATGTTCTTTTATTCCACATCAAACACCTCAATATCGCTACCGCACGCAGCCCAAAGCATCCCTGCCTCCCTGTCGAGTCCTTCCAGTCCATATGATGGAGCAAACTGCACAACCGTTGGCCTCGAGTCAAGAGATGCAGGAGGGGGTCTTTGGACAAGAAGCTGCGCAGTCCGCAAACTCCACGATCTGATGCATCTGTCTTCTCCAGCTAGAACCGAAATGTTCGTTTTCGTTTTAGAAAGTGAAGTGTGCAGAGCGATGGGAATGCTCATCTGATACTCACGAGCGACGATAATCGCCTCGTCATCGTCGACAGCGAACTTTGTATGGGTGTGTGAATTGACCTGCCCTTCAAAGGACATGATGGGGCGGTGAGTGGATCGCAAATCCCAAAGGTAAATCTGTCGTGGAGAGTGTGAAGATATCAGAGAAAAGTTTAGTCAACAATGAAGAGGACTGAGTGCAGCACCCTACCGATCCGTCAAGAGCCGCAGACACTATGCGTTCGCCGGAGAGGAGCTTCAACCCCGACACCGCGTTCCCGTGATCCCACGACCGCTGCGGGTTCGCCGTGGAAGTTCGCAGATCGTGAAAGTGAATCGTACCATCCCTGCAACCGTTGTGGAGTCCCGTAGCCTTATGATGAGAACAGCTATAAGCAGTTAAACAAGAACAGAGGAACGCAACGAGCCGTGCTTACGGATGGATCGAGAGCTTGCGACAGCACGTCGGTCTTGTTGGGCACAAGGCAGTGCTGTATCTGAGCTTGACGCTCCGTGTTGCGTTCCTCCCAGCCTTTGATCACGATAGCCTTGCCTCTAGAGCCTACCACAGAAATGTGTCAGTCACAAGGTTCTCGGAAGCCTCAGGAGGGGACGCCGATTCCTTGTACCTCCCGAGATCAAACACTCCCCGGTTGAGCTGCTTGGTATTGCTCCAACAGCGCTGGTATGAATGCTCATCTTACTCCAAGAAAAGGTGGCTCTGCCAGGCGCTAACCATCTGATGAGTCCACAGGCCATGCATGTGGCAGCAAGTAGTCCTTACCATCAGCAAACATCCCCAGCTCGGAGTTCGGAGAGTAGTAACGCATTGCATATAAGGCGCCTGCACGATTGCCGTTTCCCATGCATGAGGCCCTGTGCCCCTCAAAGAGCTTCAGAAGCTATGTCAAGATATCAATGGATCGCATGTATCACTCACACCACCGTGCTGGGTCCACCGGGAATACAAAGCCCGTAATTTACCGAGGTAATCTGGCGAAGTTGTTTGGATCAGCAGATGCCGATTGAAGTCCATTGAACCACAGCCCACCTTTGCGATTCCCTGAATCAAGCAATGCGTTGAGGGTTGCACGATTGACATAGCGCCATCTTTTCGGCGTCCGGTTCGGTAGGTGAAAACTCGAATTGTTCCGTCGGCACGCCCGACGCAACCTTCGTTGACAAGCGGGTGAAGCTAGGATAAAGCTACATGAGCGCAGTTCTTACTGGCCGCAGGTTCCTCCTGTGCCGCAGATAGTTACCTGAAAGTCGGTGATATCTTCGCTCTTCATTACAAAGCCCGCTCCGGTAGTCTGGCCGCCAGGATCAACTACCGTGGCTTTTTGCCGGAGGTACCTCATCATCGTTTCCAATGCCCGGCTAGCCGTCGATCGATTAGATGCGTGCGAAGAGAGATACCTCAAATCACGCGGGTTTTACCTAGCGGGCCGGCTACTGGGCTGACTAAAACCATTGCAAGTCTCACGTTCCCGCAAAAGAGATGGCATAGTGGTGTGAACATATTCTGCCCTATTGCGGTGGAGTGACGTGAGCTGGCAGGCACAGGTCAGCGACCATGATCTTGATAGTCAACGCAGAAGCCCTCGGCCCCACCTCTCGTATGTTTCTGTCTTGGATTCCGTCTGCCACCTTTTGCCTCTCTTCCGCGGCTTTTTTTTCCTTTAGCGCGCGAACGGAATGATCACTTGAGCCAGCGACGACATTCCTATCCGCCACGATCTTGAAGTACCGGTTTTTAACCTCGTCCTGCAGGGTTACCCAAGTCAGACCGCAGCCCCGAAATGCAAACACATTGCCACCTATCCCTACAAAATAATAGCCCGGTATTTCCATGCGCACGGGAGGAGCATCCACCGTAGGGGCGCCATTGCTGCCGCTGGCCGCATTGCCCCAGCCGTTCGTGCGGGTAACCTGGACCGGTTGGTCGTCGGAGTAGCCTCGGTCTGACCGCGCTCGTTTGCGGGAATTTTGCGCGCCAGCGGATGCTGGTTTTGATCTCCCTCTAGTTCCTCTTCCACCTCTGATACCACCGCCTCTTCTATCGCTTGGGTGACCTGAGCTCATGTCTTTTGGTCTGCAAGGAGCGTGCAAGGAATCGAGACTTTGAGCGAAAGGCTGGTACGATGAGTTCGCCAGGTTGTCCGAGCTTGCCGAACACTGGTACCTGTCTCCGAGTCTGGACAGCAAATTGCGTTTGACATTACCGTTCAGGGAGAGCAAACATTACCCATAGAGCCTTGGGACCCCTCTGCAGTACCCCTGCCTACGATGGCTACCACCGCTTTTGCGCCTCCGGCTTCATTCGCTGATGTGCAGCAGGTAACTTTCAGTCGCGGCACCAGTTTAGCCCGGCGACCCATGCTTGGCTTATCAACTCCTTTTTACCATGCATGACAAAGGCAATAGAGCAACTCTATAACCCAGCGACATCTACAGCAAATCAGACCGCCGCTCAGCGGTGGCTCCAGGAGATTCAGAAGCTGCCATCGGCTTGGGGCCTCGCTAGTCAGCTGCTTCGAGCGGAGGCTCCCAACTCCCGCTTCTTTGGGGCTCTTACATTCCAGCTCAAGATAGGAAGAGACTGGTACCGGAGGCTTCGATGAGGACCTCGGATATCTGCAAACGCTGACTGAATGTGCTGTCCGATAGGAATACACTGTCAGGAGAGCACGTCCTGCAGCTCCGTGACGAGTTGATGCAGTGTCTCCTGCAGAACATCGGGTCGCCGATATATGTAGTTACGAAAATATGTGTCTCGGTGAGCTCAAGACTCGTATTAGCCTCTCTACTGGGTTGATTTGGACCAAACTGACCGAATATGTCTGATCTGATCTCGTAGCTGGCTCTAATCGCACTTCGCGATGAAACAAACCAATGGCCCGACTTTATACCCTGGTTTTGTCAAACCATAGACCGAAACATGCAACTTGCACCGGACGATCAGACCCGCGTAGCTTTGCAAGTGATCCTATTAGAGTTCCTGATTGTAGTCCCTGAAGAGGTTGGCAAAGCATCCCTCTCACCATCGCGCCTGTAAGCCGCGACCGTACTCTTCCATCGTATGGTGACCAATCGTACTTACTTTTAAGCGGCTCATAGAGCTAAAGTCACAGAGCAAGTGAGCGGCAGTACACCTTTGGCTCTGGAAAGGATTCAGGCAGTACTAGACATCTCAGGGAACGCGGTGGCAATGAGTGCACTCAAAACAAAAGCGTTGCGGTGCATGCAAAGCTGGGTTCAATACGGCGTGCCTCTCGGGTAGGTCTCCGCGCGACATCACAAGGCGGTTCGCTAGGCTAACCTATTTCCCTATGCAACCTATCCGCCAGAACCCTCGGGAGATTGATATCAAACACCGTGGAGCTCCTTCCCCAGCCGGATCTTTTTGAAGCGGCCATCGAAGTTTTGATTGAGCTTATAAGTTACCCGAGTGTAAAGTCCTACGCGACGACACTCTCCGAAAACCTTCTTGCCTTCATCACAACGGGCTGGTTTAGGGAAGAGTTTACGCGGGCCATCGCCGGTGCGTGACACTCCCGCTCTCAAACTGTCGAGCTCAAATTCCAATGCCTCCTGGGCCCTTGCTGTGCAGAACAGGACGAACACGTGGCTCGCTATCTCTGCCGCTTTCTGACAGAGTTCGGGGAGTCGTTCTACCCGTTCAAGATGTCCAGCTTGCTTCGTCCCGAAGTACGGGATTATCTGGACATGATGCTTGCATGTACTGGATTCCCAGGGCACTTTGCAGCTGATGAGACCATATCGTAAGACGAAACATGGCGCTGGTCACATCCGTCTTGTTCATGGACACTACTGACGCTTTTTCGATCACAGAGAGCTGCCTCTGACTTTTTGGATGTTTTTCCAAGAAGAGTTGCAGGACACCCCGATATTCAACAGTGCAGACAGCGTTGCTCCGGACTTCCACATCGACCCAGCTACTGGTAAACCGATTTTTTACGCCGAAGGCACTTCTGTGGATAGCCCAGGCGGCGGCATGGTGAACATAGCTCCGGCCTCTCGTGCTCCAGATCGCGAGCAGACAGCAACGATAGCTGCGATCGCAAAGTCCATCTTTGCCCGACTGGTCGAGATCCTACGTATGAAATCCACTTTCCCGCCAGAAGCGGAATGGAACGCGTGGGATACGGACACGCGGGATCGGTTTACGATGTATCGCCGAGAGACAAGCGACATGATCCTGAGCTGCGCCTACGTCCTTCGGGACGAGATGCTTGCATACCTGATTCCGCTCGCCGCTAGGCAGCTGAATGACTTCGAGACCAGCGCTGCACCTTGGCATCCACTAGAGGCCACTGTGTTCGCGGTTAAAAGCATGAGTGACGCGGTGCTCACCGATGACCTGGATCCACTGGATGGGATCATTGGACCTGAATTTCTTGGAAGGCTCAGCGTTACGGCCCATCTTCCGCCCCGCCTACATATCACCGTCTGCCTACTGATCGGGTCATACGGAGAGTGGATGGCGACGCATCCGGACCATCTTGCTCGTGCGGCAAGATTCCTCACTGCCGCTGTCCAGGTTCCGAAGCTCTCAAGGGCTGCTGTCGATGCCCTATTGACGTTATGTGACCTGTGCCGGAGTCAGCTGGTTGGAGAGGTGGATGCGCTTGTGCAACTATGGACAAGTGTGGCACCAACGTTGCCACCTGAGCAGAAAAGCAAACTCGTAAAGGCTGTTGCCAACGTCATCCAACAGATGCCGTATCAACAGTCGATGCCAAGACTATGGGTAGTCTTGGACGGAATCATTCTTGACATCAATCGAGCCTTTGACGCCTGCATCCAAGATCCGGTCAACAGCAGAGAGGTTGTTACCAACCAGCTCGAATGCTTGAAATCTTGCTGTCAAGGTGTCTCCGCCCCCGAGCTCAAGATCGAGCTTCTCGATCATCATGATCCAACCGGTACCATTGCAGCGCAATCATCACAAGCCCTTCCAGAAAATACTCAAAATCAAGAGGTCACAAGGGTGATCTGGAACACAACACGACGCACGTGCGATATCTATGGTGGCGACGCTCAGGTGATGCGAGCCCTCTGTCAGTTCATCATCGAGACCCTCCGGAATACGCTGCCTATCTTTTCCGCGGACCTGGCGCCTCTCGTTTCGCTGCTTGTGGACACATATGCCAAGCACCAGATGCCCGTCGTCTTGACCGTAGCAACGGCGATCGCATGTGCTCATGGAGACGGCTCCGTCAAGAAAGCGGAGGAAGGTGTAAAGACGGGGTTGAGTGCACTCCTCGAAGGCATCATGGGGGTGACTCTACAGTTTGTAGATCGGCATGATTTGGACGATGTACCCGATCTTGTGCAGGCCTTTTTCGAGATGTTGACAAAGGTTCTTGACACTAAGGTGGATTTCCTTTCCTCTCTTTCCATACTGACTTGTATACCTTGCAGTACGCGACATACTGCCCTTGGTCCCTGCTGTCTCTCCCGCAGGCTACCATCGACGCTCTCCTCTCGCGCCTCCTCCTTCGCGGTCTCGGTATGAGCGAACGCACCGCCATCACTTCGATCCTCTCCTTCCTCCTCGCTTTCCTGTCTACCGACCACGACGATTCGGCTCTCGTCGTCCTGACCAGATACGTCGTCGCGCGATGCGGGGCGGATCTGGTCAGAGAGCTCGTTGCCGCGATCGGGGGCCGACAGCCGAGGAGCTTGGAAGAGGGGTTCGTGGACGTTCTCTTCAAGATGAGTGTACGATACACGGAGCTGACAAAGTGCGCTCTTGTGGGGTGCTTGGCGATGGAAGGGTTTCCCAGTGCGAGGGTCGAGAGAGAGCAGAAGGAGGCCTTTGTAAAGAATGTCATAGGGTAAGCGCTTTTACGCCGCGGTCGATTTTGCCGGAATCTTGCTACTCACAATGTTTACCTGCTCTCTTTCGTGATCCTTGTAGGATACGACAGATCGTGCGGTTCAGAGGCGTGGTCAAGCAGTTTAGCCTGCAGTGTCGTGGGCTCACTAACACGGCTTTCTGATTATTCTCATGACCGCATCATCATATAATCTTATTCTCCCGGTATACCATTGCCCCGAAAACTTCCATGATTTCAGGAATTGATCGCACGAGGAAGAATTCGGCGACTTGAGTATCGAGCGGCTTGCCGTCATGCCCAGCTACGACATGGTTTGCTTTTTTTTTTTTAAGCAGTACTTTCACAAACGAAACGCGCCGCAAAGCTACCTATTCGTATCTCAGTGAGCAGTTCGGCAGAGACAGCGCTTGTTGGCAGGAACTTGTTTTCACCTCGATCGCTGCGTCCTTTCCCTCGCTCTCGTCGTTCCCGTGGCTCTGCGAACGCTCTTTCACCCTGGGACTCTCCTCTTTTCCTTTACCACATACAAGAACCATCGTAAAGATCGCATTGTGAGGATTCTTCGCTGATTGCATGGAAACAGATGACTCTTCGCCGGGTTCGACCGCCCAGCCTCATCTCAGCGTTGTTGAGGAGGTTGTGCAGCCCAACGCTTGCTATCATCTATCTCTCAATCATATCATACAAGCAGTGCACAAAGCTGCGACCCCATGTATCTGACGGAGTCCTGGAGCACAACGGATGGCAGGACTCATCCGTTGTGCGACGGCAAAAATGTGACCTGCCGCACTCCTCTTGACACCTTCACTCTCCTTGAACTTGATCACTAGCTCCCTCCCCGCATCAGCATCTCTTACCTTAGAAGCAACCTCTGTACTCCGAGGGTCGGGACTTTCCCCATCAACCACCATGGCGGCCAGTGGATAAAAACGCGGCCCTTTACCCATCATAACCAATTTCGTCAAGATAGTGCGCCCGGGTACCGGTAGGAGGGCGGCTGCGACTCCCGAGATCGTTCCAAAACCGTTGCTTGGATAGTCATGCGATATTTATGCATGGAAAAGGAGGCCGACATTTGTAATCATCGACCCTCGTCAATGATGGAAGGACACCCTCAGATAAATGTGTTCGGGAAGGCGAGCGGTAAGAATCTGAGAAAAATGTATTCAAAAACGAAAGTCGTGCGTGAAAGTACAGGCGGGCATGGAGAAAGGATATAAAGGGAAAGGCAACACGGCCCTCCATCACCAATCGATAGCGGATCCATCGTAAAGGATGAACCTTCCACCATCCTCCTTCGTAGTACCCTCGATGACCTTGATCAATCCCTCGACGCTCACATCGACCGTGTTACCCAGATCCTTGGGCTCCATCCCGAACGCCTTGGCAGCCTCCGCACCCATGTCGGTCTGCACGGGACCGGGACACATGGTGACAGCCACCAACTCATCGTTCTTGTGCTCGTTGTGGATGGAACGGACGACAAAGTTGACCGCGGCCTTGGATGCTCCGTAGGCTCCGATGTTGGGGAAGCCGTTGGGTTTGTCGAACTGGGCCAGACTACCGGCCTGGGAGCTGATGACGAAGAAGGAGGATCGTGGAGAGTCCTTGAGGAGAGGCCAGAAGGCTTGGAACGCGATCAAGGGTCCGATGGTGTTGACCTCCAGGGTCTTGCGGAAGTTGTCGATGGATGCGGTGACGATGGGCGCCATCTCTGCGATGCCTGCGTTGGCGATCAGGTGGGTGATGCCGTTCGGTGAGATCTGCTTGACGGCTTGGGCTGCGGCACGGGCCGACTCCTCGGATGTGGCTTCGTATTGGATGACGTGGAGGTTGGGATGAGTGGACGCGAAGGAGGTGAGGGCTTTGGCTTCGGAGGGCTTGCGGACGCCAGCGAAGACGGTGGTGTTCGGCTTGGCGGCGAGATGGGTGGCCAGGCCAAACCCAATTCCCCGATTTGCTCCACTGATGAAGTAGGTGGTGGGGGAGGTGGAGGTTGACATGATTGAGAGTGTGCAAGTAGGAGAGATGATAAGGGGCTGCTGATACTGGAAGATTCTGGCGGTTGGGTTCGACCTTTTATGTTGTTAACATGACGGCTGCCACCATGGACCATGCACGACAGCTGCCTCGGCCTGGCGTCGGATTCTAAGTTTTTCGACAGATCCGAACTTAGTAATCGACGACGACAGCGCTATAGGTTCTCGAGCAGGTTCTCGTAGCTTTTGCTATCCTGCCACTGAAATCCGAAGGTCGGATTGTTCATGAGCAAAGGCGTCCTGACGGTCTAACATTAGTCACCAGATCGTGCACACTGTCAGGTTCTAGTCATTTGCAAATCTCTGGGGAAGTACCCTTGATGGATAGAAGGTTGGTGGTAATCGCAAGTAAAACCTGCAGCGAAGGAAGGAATGCAGAACCAGGGCTTCTCATACCATGTTCTGTGATGTTCTAGAAGCCTTCTCTTGGGGCGAGTTCTGACCATCAAGACGAGTACTGCGCAACATCGAAGACAGCGTCGCTTGCTTCCCTGAGGAACGCTGCCGTGTCGCTCTCCCCATCTCCAGACACCTTGATCGCCTTCCTGACCGGCTCGATCGAAGCCACGGGAGCGGTCACGGCGCAGTCGTACGAGTGCTTCTCGTAGTCAAGGACGGTGCCGAGGTCTCCGATTTGAGGGAGGGAGGGAGGCGCGAACGGTCTCAGAGATGTGGTCTTCGACTTTGCGCTTTTTGAGATGCTTCACGTGTGGGTTGGGGTCGTCTGTTGCCCACCGAACGTTAAGAACCTGAGAAGAGTGAAAGCAGAGAGTGATGAGCCAAGGCCACGAGAAGGTCAGTTTATGAAATCAAGCAACGGGATGTCCTCCATTACCGCTATCGGATGATGAAGACCATCCTCACGGTGGCTCTCGCGAGGTGGAATCAACTTCGCAGCGCCCATGCGAAGGTAAGAAGAATCTCGTTGCTCAACGAGCAAGCGCGATGAGTCTTTGACTGCTCAGGGGATTCGGGTTGCTCATATTGCAAGTTCTTCGCACTCGTCAGCAACTAGAGTTACGAGCGATCCGCAGAATGAAGCCGAGGGCTCCTGCAGCTGCGGCATGAACTCCCAACCGAGTCGCGACATTTTTCTTTGAATAACTTGGAAGATGAACACGAACTCAAAGGTCTCCTAAATGTGACTATGAATTTTGACGCAGGCGTTTTTTGAAGGAGGCGTTCCGAAAGAAATATAAGCTTACATCTCTATTTGCAGCCTCGATCTGTGCCATGTCGGGGTCTGCCTCGACGGGAGGCGCGGAAGTCTGTTCAAAGCGGCATGAGACCTTTTTGCAGCTCTCAGCGAACTGACACCTTGAACGAGCACGACGTACCAGCTGGAAGATATCATCCAACCTGCCTCGCAAGGCCACAATCGTGCGTGTATGGACTGGGGACGCTCCGACGGCGGCGGCTAGGACGTCCTCTGCCACAAGCTTGTTAATTTGCGCGCCCAGTTCGTCTGCGTCCTTCAGCAACTGCCTTCGTCGGAGTCGGCAGCAGCTTGGTCACCATCGTGACCAGCTTGGGAAGCAGGTGTCCCGCTACAACTGCCTCCTCCGAAGGGGTCATCTTCCCCAGATCGCGTTTCAGCATTTTCTGCTGATTTGCCACGTTGGCCGCCGACGTCTTCTGCGTTTTCTCCCACGCCGCGTCGTATGCAACCATCTCATGGTCCTCCGCGGAGAGCTGATCGAGAGGAATCTCCCGATCATTGGGAAATTCAGACAGGACCCGAGGTACGCCTGCCATGTGCGCAAGCACCGGCAACCTTGACGCCAGTGTCCTCAAAGCTCCACGGCCGGCCCCTGCTCCCCCGCAACCAACAGCAGCTCCCCCGCGACCAGCCGCAGCTCCCGCAGCAGCCCGCGCCACTGACGGCTCCACCGCGTGCGCCTTCGCGCGACGCACCCCGCCCGGTTCCGACAATCTTCGCTCCCATCGTTTTGTGCCTCAATTGTTTGAGTGGCATCGCGCTCCTAGTTTCGGTTGCTTCGTTATTTGTTTATTTCTTTGTTTTGTGCAGGTGTGACAGCCTGTCTTGGGGGTGTTGGCGTCAAATTGGCGTGGATAGGTCAACCGTCTCACCTGCGCCCGTGTCCGGCGCACCCGGACATGCATAGCAGGAGCACAGCCACTCCTCAGATAGTCTTCTTTCCCCTCAGTTCTCTTCCTCCTTCATGGAAGATTATCAAACTGCAGGCTGAGATCAAGCCTTTGTTCCATAGATTTGTTCTTTGAGAACTTTTCTCCTCAGGTGCGCATTGCAATAGTTAAGCTGTTTGATAATCTTTTGCTACCTGGCGGAGAGGCACCTTGCAGGAGAGGAGGGCCAGAGGAGAACGCATTGGGGTCCAGGTTGGAACGTCAGGCAGTGTACTTGATGCTTGGAAGTTGGGCAGGAAACAGAACCGGCTTGTTGGTCTAGTGGAATGATACCCGCTGAGGGGCGGACGACGCATCCGTGTCATGCTTGGAACATCAGGCAGTGTACTTGCCGCTTGGGAGTTGGGCAGGAAACAGAACGGCCTGTTGGTCTAGTGGCATGATACCCGCTGAGGAACGGAGGACGCATCTGGGTCATGGTTGGAACGTCGGGCATTGTACTTGACGCTTGGAAGTTGGGCAGGAAGTTGGTCCAGCAGCAGCCACAAGAGCACCAGGAAATTTTTGATCACGAGCCTCGCTAGATCCTGACGACCTACCCTCTGAGAGACCTCATTGAGAGTGCGGCGACAGAGATGGATGAGTGAAAAACGAGATACCGGGGCCAACTTGACAGTTTTACTTGCCTCTTGTTCGGGAATAGCATGTATGTCGCGGACGACGCCCGCCAAAGCTTGGACGCAAACAAGCTGGTGGTCGGCGTAGCTGACGCGCCCCGTGCGAAGACTTTTGTATGCGCACTTCAGTGGGAGGGCGGTGGCAGCAAAGGCCGCGCCAACGACCGCAGCGATGATCCGAGTGAGCTGCACAAACACGCCAGATCGTGGAACAACAAGACAGAGAAGATCCTCGTCGAGCAAAGGAGGGCCAGAGATCACAAGGCCTGTTGGTCTAGTGGCATTATACCCAGCGGAGGGGCAGGGGTCACCTTGCAGGAGAGGAGAGTCAGAGATCAAGTTGGCCTGTTGGTCTAATGGCATGATACCCGGCAGAGGGGCAAGGGTCAGCTTGCAGAAGAGGAGGGCCAGAGATCACGAGGCCTGTTGGTCTAGTGGCATGATACCCAGCGGAGGGACAGGGATGACCTTGCAGGAGAGGAGGGCCAGAGATCAAGAGGCGCTGTAAACAAGCGTCCGAACGGGTTGTCCGGATCCTTCCCTTTTCACCTCCCTCATCCCTCCCATTTCCCGGACATTCCCACTTTGCGGTGAAGGCAATCTACTTCCACTGCATCTGCTCGAAACATCTGCTTGCTGGTGAAGTGACCTGCATGCTTTGCATCACTGCTCTCATGTCATTGGTCTCGCCGGTTGTGTGCAAGTGCTTAATGTGCACGTCTCTCCTCTGAGTATTCCCTTCCCTTCCACCCGTCCCACCATTGCCCGTCCGTCCCTCCCTCCGCCGAGCTGCAAGGACACCATGTATAAAAGCTGTACCGTATGCATCGCATACGGTCCAAACCACCGTGTGCAAAAGAAAGGCACCGTCGAATTAACGATTCCCTCACTACATAGTTCAATATCATTGTTGCGGACGTTGGGTTCCGGAATGGCAGTGGCCCGCTTCGCCGATAGCTGGCACCTCCTGGATGTCGTGAAGGGTAATGGAGCACGAGAAATTTAATCGGGCGATCCACTCACGATCATATCAAGCTGGTTGTACGTTGGCAATCGGACGCGTTACATCCGCTCTCACCCGAGGTTCTTCAACTCCTCATGAGGCTTGTTGGACTAGCACCTTTCTGATGTCCAATATCATCCTTTTAGTGGATCGCTTCTCTCCGAGTTTCGTGGACGGGTTACCGCGGGTTGATCACCCTCCTCGCCAGGTGCCTGCTCGCCATGCTACCTGGATGGCATCCGATGCTGCTTTGCGCATCTGCTCTCGACGCTGCGCATCCCGTGGATTACCTGCGGCACTGCTTTCGACGCTGCCGTAGATTGCCTCCGATACTGCCTTGCGCATCTGCTCTCGACGCTGCCGCTAGCGCGTCCCGTCGCGATTGCCTCCCGTTGCCTTGGACGTCCACGCGGCCAGTCTGAGTCTGTTGTGCCCTTCGGTATTTCGGTGGTCCTCTTGTTGATCGGTATTCGCCGTGAGGCGCATGAGTGGGCGCAGCAGACGGGCAACGAGAGGGACGGTCGTAAATCTGCGATTTCGCCAAAAGTCCCCCTTTACCCCTCTCCTTCTCTTTACCCCTCTCCTTCTCTTTACCCCTCTCCTTCTCACTTCACCACCTTCGTTGCCAGTCGCTGAGCTGCGGACACTCACTTTCTTAGAACCACCCACCCTCCTTAAATATTTTATCGGGGGGTTATTCCTTCTGCGACTTCTTCTTCGTAGCCGCATCAATAAAGGAGATCTCAGACGCACGCATCAGCCCAATTGGGTGGTCGCTGATGTCCTGCACAAACTCGACATCGTCGATGCCTCTCCGAACAAGCGAGGTAGCTACAAGTCGCAGGCAGTCATGAACGAAAAAGAAACAAAAGGACATGCAAAAGAAGGTCAAGGGCCTGTCCGAGGATTGAACTCGGGACCTCCCCCACCCGAAGAGGGAATCATACCGCTAGACCAACAGGCCTAATTGAGTTCCAACTCTACCTAGACGGTCCAAGAGCTGTGCCATAGATCACCAGCTCGACGAACGGCAAAGTCGCAGGACCCCTGTCCAAAGACCTGCCGCAATCCTCTTGAAAAGTTCACTCTCCCTGCTTGATCCGTAGCTCCCTCCCCCCATCGGCATCTCTTACATTAGAAGCAGCTACTAGAAGCAACTACTAGGGTCGGTCCCTTCCCCATCAACCACCATGGCCGCTCCCGGAGATAAACGCGGCCCGTTATCCATCATGACCAACTTCGCCAAGAAAGTGCGGGACACTGTATCGCCAGTAGCTCTATCGGCCGCCACCAATCTGGCCACCGCCTTGAACCCCCCTTTGAGAACCCCGCAACTTGTCAGCCCATCTGGAAACGGAAACGGACATGGAAGAAGAAATGGAAACGGAGAGCAGACAATCCTCGTCAGCGTTGCCAGCGACTTCACCGACAACAACCTGCCCTTCAACCGACCGATGATTCTCGACATCATCAGGAAGACAGTACCCGATGAACGCGACAGGGCAGGCGTGGCTGCAGAGATTCTTCCCGAATCATGGAATGTGTCTGACTCCCGTGTCCGGCAATTGCTGGGCGGAGTTGACGCGGCCGGGGAAGATTACAGCATCCCGGAGGGCGTCCGAGCCTTTTACATACGGTCCACACAGTTCACCGTAACCAATCCCGTCCTACTCATGGACACGTTCGAGCGACGCTTCCACCACCCGGTCTTTGTGGAAAAGCTCAGGGCCATGACGGTAGAGTGTGCAACCAGACAGGCCGGGACCGTCAACCTCAGGTACATAGGCACCTGTCTTGGACCTGAGGCACCCGCTGACCGCATCAACGAGGATCTGAAAGCCAAAACGACCTCGCTGTTTGGGAAGGTGTCCTTGTGCATCGCCGAGCTCGAGGAAGACGGCACTTTTGATGTCCCCCATGTTTGGACAGTGACAGAGTTACCTACCCTTCGCGAGGACGATCAGGAGAAGGAGAACCTGCAGAAGGACTTTGCAGAGCGAGTGCTGATATCCGTCTTTGGGTACGATTCGCTCATCAACGTACAGAGAGGGGGTTTCTACCCGGAGTATGTTCCGACCGACGAGGACAAGGTACCTTTTCGACACCAGCCAGAATATATGAAGTGTGGCAGTTCTAACGTTGATCCGAATCAGACTCTTTTTCAATCGCAAACCACTAAAGTGACCCTTAATTTGAATGCCATCATCATCGGATCCGGCAATCATCAAGTGAAAAACACGATCCGAGAGCACTTTCAGAATGTGTTTGCCTTCATCGAAAAAACACCCGGCACTCTCGGCAACCAGAATATGCATTTTCATGAAATGATCAAGGAGGCTACAATCAAGCAGGCTACTCCGATCACGCATAACATGCGAAATGGGACCTTGGTGGTTCTCGTGGGTGAGTACCGTAAATGTAAACGGCACTGCGATTATCCTTTCATCCGTCTCTAACGTGTCGCGTTTGCTCAGGCAAGGACATGACGTTGGAGGACTTTTCGTCCGACGAGCCGAGGTTCCTTCTTGGCAAATCGAGGGCGGGGTACCTCACAAGGCTTAATCTGAACAACTTGTCGGAGTGGGAAACCGTTCAACCCACAGGCTACGCAGCGCTGCGCAAGATGCTGTTTCAGGGCCTGTTGCCCTTTGTGGATTTATACCCTTGGCTGATCCGTCATTGGCTTGCGATCGCTGAGAGGTTTCTCAGCGAATATCTGCGCATCGTTCAGCCATGGATTACGGTCACCTTCTCCCAGGAAGTCTCCCGTCTTCTTGCTCGAGGGTTTGCTTTCTGGGGCAGCTTTCAAGGAGCCCAAACGAACGTGGGAGACTTCCTCGATATGGTCGGGATCCCGCAGTTAGCTCATTATGATGCACGCTGGGTCACCAGCGAGGCTACTCCAGAAGGCTCATACGACGCCGGATTCACTGTGCTGGTCCCGCACTATCATCCTGGCCGCGACAAGTACGGGGATCAGCATCCGACACTGCGACGTGTGTTCCTTCTCACTTGGGAGGTTACATTTGTCACCTTGGATGTAGCGTTGACTCATCTATCCACCAACAACACCGCGGCAGACACAAAGTCGGTGAAGGCTATATGCGGAGAGATCGTGACCATGACGATGAACCGCATCCGTACGACCGGTCTGTACGGAAAACTCGTTCAAGCCAAAGGGGACCTCAAGGAGCACCTCGAGAGCGTATACAGCGGCAGCGGACTCAAGCGATCTCCTCTGACCGCTGAAGCCAAAAAGGCACGAAGGATCCGCAGGGCTCTAAACAAAGCGAGCAGCTCATCCCATATCTTCGCGCAAGGCCCTCCGGGCTCCGCAGTGCGCAAGCAACAGGTTGATGAGCTGTATGCCCGCCAGATGCTTCCGCTCGAAGCACACATGCCATATGACGGACGAGCATTTGTAAAGCAGGAGTGGATCACCTGGATGATGGGCAGAGCCCAGGGAATCTCTTACATCACCGCCATCACCGGTTACAACGCTGCAAGGGCCATAGGATCGACGCAGAACATCTTCCTCAACTCGCTCAGAATACCACCGGGTGCGAGTGCTGCGGAGATCGAGAAGGCGGTATCCGATCGCATGACTGCAATGCGGCAAGGCCGCGCTTCGTCCGCGGCGTTTCGAACCGCACAGTCAACTCGCATGTTGCGTGTATGGGGCAATGACCCCAATGTCATTCTGGACAAAGCGATCTTGCCGTTGGAAGGTCAGACGGTCGAGTGCAACAAGCGCACCGTTAGCTTCCACGCCCTGATCCAGGGAACGCCGACGCGGATCCAATTTGCTTATGTCCAGAAGATTAGCGAATCTGCTCCCACCCTCTCCTTCCAGGGAGATGGGATCCATCTCAAGGATGCGGACGGCAAAGATCTCGGCAACATCGTTCCCGTGATGCGCATGCCTGTTCTCAAGACGCACGGCGCAAACCTTCTGACGGTCTGGAGGAGAGAGTACACGAGCATCCTCGGTTGTGCCCTCCTGCCTGCTGAGGTCCCGAGCGTTCCTGCTGGGTCTGGGCAGGCAGGGCCAAGCGGGAGAATTACAACATCTTGCCCATGTCCGAGACGGACGCCATCTGGACCTTTCGCAAGTGGCTGGACGATATCTACGACAAGGATCGAAACAAGATCATCTTTCATTGGCAGAGTACCGAGCTGCCATTCAATGACTTTGTCGTGTGGCTGAACGAGAACTATTCGGACCACCCTCATACTGCCACATGGAGGGGCATCATGACGCGCAGAGGCAGGACCGAGAATTGTCAACTCCGAGGATCGATCATGGTTCTTCGCGGACCCTTCCTTTTCACAGGCAAGAAAGCAAAGTTAGTTGCCGTTCCCGGTTCAGGGCGACCAAACAGGACTGCCACCGTGTGGGAGTTCGGCCCTCCCGTCGACGATGCGGCTATAACGGCGTGGAGCAAGTAGGACTCTGATCACACATGAAGACCCATACCGGGCAACTCACACCAAGAGACCCTTCTCCGTCTTACCC
>JADGJA010000509.1:0-16415 GCA_027596035.1 Thoreauomyces humboldtii | reverse complement strand
TCCCAGCCTGGCAGTTGGTGAAGCTGGACTTTGTCATCTGTTAAGCTCGTCCTAGCATCCCAAGTACCGGTAGCTTCCTTCGACTGCCCCCGATACCGATGATCAACTCCCCTCGTACATAGATTAGAGCCAGCTGGACTGGCCCTTCCTCATTGTGTAGAAATATATCAATCCTATCCATTGAAGTAGCTTGTTTGCCCACTATCCTCAGCTGTTGATGTGACGGAAGCGGGAAGGGCTCCTGTCAAGTTTGACAAAGCGCTAGCAAGAGTTCCGGGCAGGTGATGCGGCCCAGACATGAACGGTGAGAAGGATGGCAGCTATCAGTCACAGCACGAGATCGGCGGGAGGACAACAAGCAGAAATGGAACCGGAGCAGTCAACGAGCGAAAGAATGTGGGGAAGAAGATGTAGAATGGGGAAAATAATCAGTTGCCCCTCTGCGTTGTTTATCGGGGCTTGGGACCCGCCTTCCATCATAAGGACTGAAAGGGCCGCATTAACAATAGTGTAAGTCCCCTTGTTTGCAGATAGGGTAGGGACCAGGATAGTGCAGCCTGTGGTGCAGACAGTGGTCAAAGTTCTTTTACCACATCTGAAGAGTCGAGCAATTGATCGGGTTGCAACTTTGCCACCTTTAACGATCAAATCTCTCCCTCCCGGTGGAGACACCACGTGCCCGGGTTGCCAAATCCGGAATTGCTCGTCTTGCCTCAGTCGCACTGGATAATCGAAAAGCTAACGAGGTTTCCCAAACGCCGTGTTAGGAATCATGGGATTGACGAAACTGGTTTGCCGTCACCAGTCTGCCGTCCGGGCTCGGTTGCGTTTAGGATCACGACTGAGCCACGGACGTCCTCCAACGTTGAGCATGTGGAGGTCTCATGGGCCTTGTGACAGGCAGCTGCCGGACTCGGTCGTGTCAATGGACCACGACTCAGTCCCCCTGATTGCGTAGCCATTGGTAAAAGGTTTCTGTCCAGTCCCAAGAGCCACTTTGGTTGAGGTTCCTGAGGAACAACTTCCGCGGTACTGCTGAGAGAACACCTTTCACCAAAGTCTACGAGTAGATCCCTCGGATGTCGCTCACCGCGTAGTCCTCTCGCAAAAGGGTTGTCCAGTGTCAGAGCCACTTTGGTTGAAGTTCTTAAAGAACAGCTTCCGCGGTGCTGCTGAGAGGCCTTTCGCTAAGGTCTGTACGGGTGGACGAAAGTGCGTGAGAAAGCCGAATCAGGCGAACAGAGTTTTACAAGCAACACAGTAGCCTACCTGCTCAACCGGCAAGCGACACCGGTGTCCCGTGCCTCGGTTGTCGCGCAACCGAGCAGTCCCCTTGCGAAACGTGTTTCCAGTCTCAAGAGCCACTTTGGTTGAGGTTCCTGAGGAACAACTTCCGCGGTACTGCTAAGAGGATATTTCACCAGAGGTCTGTTGAGTGTTGAGAATGCAATGTGAGAAGGACGAGTGAGGCGAAAAGTCACAAGCAACTACAAGAAAATTACCGGCTCAATTGGTAGAAACTTTGCATGTTGACTTGGTTCGCCTGTTGGTTGCTGTTCTTCAGCAAGGCGAACACGAGGGGCGGTTGCTCTCTTGCTCTTCGGAGTATCGCGAAGCTTGGGTGCTGAAGGACGTTTGCGCAAGTGAGGCACAGAATCAGCATCGTCTGAGATCCATCACGTTGCAGCATCGAGATCCGTATCTCATACCTTACTAAGATTGTAAGCTGGTGGTGAATGTCGAACTCCATGTGGCACATGTTGAGAATGCGCAGTCCCTGAGGTCAAAAGGCAAAAGAGCCGAAAACATGAGCGCGAAAGCCCCGCAGATGTTGTCTGCATGCCGTTGAGTGAGAAATGTGATGGAAGTACTTGCCTAGGGAGGTCAAACGCCGGGATGCAACGGTTCGCGGATTGCCTGAAAGTTAGATCTTGATCTTGGCTGGGGAGAAGCAAGATCCCGTCAGAGGACGCCAAACTGCGATGGGATGCCAGAAAACCACTCACGTTGCACTGCACTGCTTCAGTGCCGCCAGGGAAGGATGGATGGTGACAAGTCTTCCTGTTGGGGTTGGTAGTTGCCGAATGTGTAGATTGGGAATGGAGGCAAGATGTGGAAAAGCGACGCGCACGCGCTGCCATTTATAGTCCTCAGGAAGCAGCCAAACCAAGCCAGAAGAAGGCACCCACCATGAACCGTGCCGTTCGCTTCCTCTCACCGGATCAGCGACGCGTAAACCCCAGGACCGTAACAGTTTAAAGTACGGCCACAGCGCTTTGGAGCTGTTCGTCGTCGTTCTTCAGGGCCGTTCTCCTTGGTTCTTGGGAGCTGTCCAAGTACACAGTGCTAAAGTTGTTGCCCGAGCTGCTGGATGCAGTATCAGTATAATGTGGTTGAGAAGCAGATGAGATGATAATTATATGATATACACGTGAACGTCGAGTCGAACCCACGGCCTCGCTCACGGCGGCATGGTCGTAACGGTGACAGGCGCGCTCGACTGAACTGTGACTACAAAGCCACCCAAACAACCCGGCTCGAACGTCGAAGGCACCAGCATGAACCTGCCCTCTACGGAAAGAACCAAGGCAGAATCATCAACGGTCAGTGTTTCGAGATCCGGTACTGTGGAGAATCTTGAGGTGCTCGCAATCTCACCTGGTATACCCGCACAACTGACGACGCAAAACCCACGTCGATAGTCCCCGCTGTTGGCCACCACGTTCACTACGGTCGACTGTCCTGCCACGCCTACGCCTCCTCTGCATAGCTTCAGGTTGACGGGCCACTGCCCATCCCCGTCCTCGCACTTGAGGGTCACGGTCAGGTCGGTCGAAGGTGCCGAGGTGGCTACCAAGAAACGAGGATTGGTGGAAAATGTTGGGTGATTCAATGACCCGCCGGCTGTTGTGGGCGCCCAGCGTCCTTGGAACTGGAAAGGAAGACTGGAAGTAAGCTTCGGATGCATGACGCAGCAACATAAAGTGGGGCACGCGTTTCTTACGTGTTGGATGTGAGGCCCATCGGAAGGCACCTCTTCCACCCTGAACGGTGCCATGGCGTAAACCGTGAGGGTATATGGCAATGCTTTCATAACCCTCTCATGTTGCGAAAGCTGTTTCTTCAATGTTAGTGACGATTTCGTCATCGCAAACTCGAACAATTTTCAGGAGAAAGCACCTACCACGACGGTGTACAATCCCTCCCCTACCCTCGCTCTGAACTTGACGAGGACGTGCGGATTGTTGACATACACGCCTCTGACCAACGGTACGTGTTCCGGATACCAGACTCTCCTTCCCCTCGTGTCATCGTAGACGTGGAGAGTGATATAGTCTGTGTTTTCTTCGGTACGGGTGACGTGTTTCGTGAGGAGAATCCAGACTGCCGCCAGCGTGTCATGTGGGACGGCCACGCGGAGGGTGTACTGGGGGTTGTTGCCGAGATGCGTGTGGGTAGGTTGAAAAGGAGTCGCGAAGGGAGGTTCAGGGGATGGGGCCGGCCAGGCTCTGTGATAGAAAGTCAGTATTGGTTGGTCAAAGGATATGGTGAAATTTTCCCATGAAAAACTCTCTTACGCGTGAAGTGTATGTCGATGCGTCCACATCCCGGGATTCCAATTTACGTGGCATGTCTCGAACCATTTGCATACGTCCTGGAAGGATAGCGAGAAGACGCCTACAGGGAGCGAAAATTCAGCCGTGAAGCGAACTCAATCTGTACCGCTTCGAAGCACCTTCAAACCGAGCTCACCTTGAGACTCCTCTCCCTGCAACGGTCTCTCAGCGTTCGGGGTTCCCAGCTTCCTCCACGGATTCCGAACCCTGACCATCTCCCTCCCGCCTTCCTCCCACGCATCCAAAACCGCATACGCATGACCCATGACCAACCCGACCCTCTCCCCACCACCACCCCCTTTCGCAGAGGTTCCGAGCGTCATTAGCGCGTTTCCACTATGCAAACCGCTGCACAGACGTCGAAACGTTCCAGCGCGGTCAAAATTTGGATCTCCCTGGAAGAAGATGTTCTCGGGTATCCAGCCCGTCATTGCATGGAGGTCGATCCCAGAGTTGCTGCCGGGGAAGCCGTACCCGCCCCATACTTTGAGGTAGGCTTTCTCCACGATACTGGGCCACATGCAGGTGGATGAGAAGGCGCACAAAGGAGTGTGCTGTGGGTTGGCGGAAACGGGAAGAAAGTCATCTACGGTCACCTATAGGTGGTGGAAAAGGGGACACGTTACGGACTTGCCGTTGTTGGTGAGGGGACAGATCCGTGATGCGTAACGGCCGCAAGCTTCGCATACCTGTCGAGCAACACCATTGAGGATCAGTTTGACGATGTACTTTCCCTTTGGGTTGTACGTTGGAACGCCGGCGGCTGTTTGAGGAAACACGCAGTTCGTGAGGAGCTGATTATGAAAGAGAGATCAATGAATAAGCGAGCGACAACATCACAAAACCAAGGTAACGCACCTGCTTATCGAACTTGATCTCATAGGCGGCACTGACGCCAAGCGATGCAACAACCGAGCAATCCGTCACCACGTCCTGCAAAAAAAAAGAACGAGCAAACGTTTATATGTCGAAACGTATACGCCCAAGGATTCCACAGAACGCACCTGAACGATACTGGCCGGTTGCGCAGCGGAAACCATCGTACGTCCAAAGATCTCGCCAGCACGTTTCCATCCACCAAAGCCCTGGCTCTGCTGGGGTGATAGTGCGAGCGCTCCGTCTGGATCCCTGTCGAACCAAAATGCTATAGTTAGCAAAGACATACCATCACAGCAATGTCTTCATCACTCAGCTCACGTGAATGATCCCTGATGGCCGAAATGCTCTTCGGTATCCAGGGCACACCACGGCAAGTACATCTTGCCGTTAATGTAGGATGAATTCTTGAGGACCTTGAGTTCGGTCGGACTGAACGTGAACGACGTGCTTCTGGAGAGCGGTGTCGCCTGATCTAGAGGCGGGACGGAGCAGTTTCCAATGTTGGTTGGCGAGGTGGGAAGCTGCTGTCGGCTGGTCTGGCCCGATACCGGCGATGTGATGTGGACCTGAGGGAGAACGCAGACGAGGCCTGCGCGCGTCAGTCCATAATACCGAGGTTCCCATCTCTTCCAAACTCGCTCTGCTCGAGGAGCTTACGGGTGTGACGAGGGCCGCGAGCTCGGCTGCTCGAGTCGCATACTCCTCTTGCTTCGTATGGAGCATGCCGATCTTCCAGGGATCCGTCTCCACTGATGAGATGAGAGCAAGGCGTGTCAACCAAGACTGATACAAGACAGGTCTCCTCGAAGCCACCGGATCGTACGTTTCAATATCTCCAGAGCGCGCTGACCGGCTTCCTCATACAGCTCCTTCGCGGCCTGCCACCTGTCAGCCTGGTCCTCATCGACTGCCAGTGCAGCCACTCTGAAAGCTTCCTTGTAGTGATTTCGGAGGGTATGACGGAGCGAGGACCTGTCGTCCACAGGGGCGCTCATTGCCGGTGGGGGACTGGAGTTGAGGGAAGCTTGCGCAAGGAGTGTGTCGTCTATCCAAAGAGTTCCTTCCCAAAGACCTGCTACCGTACTGGCCCTTCGGTCCTCGCTTCAAGTGAGGTTGTGAAGTCCTTCGTAGTCGCAATGCCGTACACGAAGGGCAATTGCTCGTGAGGGAAGATGCCTTTTCCGTGGGTGGCGTCTCTGTCCGCCCTGAGGACAACCGATGACAACCGATTGCCACTCATCACTGAGCATAGGTTTCGGACACTCTTCCGCCACTCTCTTTCGGACGCTTCCTTCCCGGACCACTGTTCGATAGCCCCTCCTTCGCGGTGACTCCCCAAAAACGCTCCTCTTAAAGTGCTCAAGTAGCGACCGAGAAACTCTTATTCATTCCTCCGCCCCAAGGACGTCCAGCACAGAGAAAACCACAAGCTTCACCTCGCCACGAAATATCAATCCTTCCCCATCTTCTCATCAAAGCGAGCACGGAGCTCCTCTACCTGGCGCGTGAGCGCCGCTACCTCGTCAGCAAGGTCAAGGGCATCGCCTTCCTTGACGAATGCAGCCTCCTCGTCGTCGTCAGCGATGAGGATGTGGCCTCCCGTGAGGAGGTGATCGCCGCGGAGGAGAGGGAGGATGCCGATGGAGGCGAGGTCAAGGACGAGAGCGAACGAGACGATGAGGAATCGGCTGAGAACGGGGTATACCTCCTGCCAGGGATGGTCCTTCAGAACGTCGACGAGGTTGACTTCAGGAAAAGCGCCAAAGGACAGCGAGACGATCAGACCAGAAACCTCCGGATCTGACAAGAGCGACATCGGAGTGGGATTTACCGATGAACATCACGAAGAGAAAGATCCCCGGGATCGCCAAGGTGGTCAAGAGTTTAGCTCGAGTCCGGGAGTCGGAGGCGCGTTTCTGTTCCATTCATGTTTGTTTTGCGCGCAGGTCGGTCAGTCATAATGGTGTGCCGACGAACCCGCAATATTCACTCACGAGGATGTGCTTGCGGAATGTCATGGGAAGGGGTGCGGCCAAGACGGCGATGACGAGCAGCTAGCGAAAGAGAGAGAAAAAAACCAGGGAGCATCGTCAACGGGAGTAAAAGAGCCAATCCGCGCAACAAGCCAGCAGGAAACCAAGAAACCTGCTGCACGAGACAGCCCAAGACAACGCAATTGAGGACCTCCATGTGATGCATGCCCGGCAAAAGGAAATTGATCGTATTGAGAGGAAAGGGCGTAGGTGCGGTAGTGTAGCCTACGGGGAAGAGAGGACCAGAGACAGACAGTTACGCTCTTTTATCCATCTGAGCGAGCAAAGGGCACCGCATCAATGCGTCGGTCAGGTCAATGCCAAGCAGCAGTATCTCTTTGTTCCGTGTGCCACGTATATCCTGAGCAGAACCTGTGGGCAGAGGGCAGAGCCCCCTGAGCACAGGCGTTTCTCACTGCCGAAAAGAGACTCCGAACTCGGATGATTCATGCGTCCGACCAGCTGGACGGAACGACCTGCACAGCCCCTCGTCTTGGGCCAAGGATACGGACACGCTTTCTGACACCCAACCGTAGGACACATCTACCGGTTCATATCGTACACCAGCAGCCACATTGATATCACAATGGTAAAGGGGTTATCGGGTTAGGAAGGAAGCATCAGGTACTGATATGCTCACACCAGGACGTTTGGCCATTCACCGCCGACCACCGTTCGCGAGACTACGAGGCAGAGGAGCTGGAGGAATTGGAAGCCGCAGAGCTTTACGGTGACAACGTGAAGGACCCTGCACCCGTATTCGAGGTAAGGCCAGACGCATATCGTATGCGAAGAAAGCCGCGCGCTCACGACTTCTCCCATAACGCCGACAACGAGTAGTGGGCTCCAGGAATCGAAGCAACACAAACCCTCACATTCCCAGCCCTCCTTCTCCTCGGAATAGGAGCCGGTTCCACCTTTCTGCACTCCCGAAGCGAAAAGCGGAGGATTGTCGGCGCCCTGCACTATCCATCCGAGGACGAGAGTTTCAAGTGGGAGGAACCGCGACTGTTGGCGAGGTCAAAGGTCCTCTACATCTATCAGCTGACCGACGAGCCATCGACGCTGGTCGGAATCTCCGGAGCCGAGATCCCAGCGGAACGCACGCCTGTGTGGGCAGAAGTCATGTTTGCATCTCTTGACCCGAAGACGTGAGTGTTTGCCGGAACGGATCTTTAGCTTGTCACGTGGGGATACAATTTCGATGCTGACGGTACGGGATAGAACTATTATCTTCGACTCCCTTACGACGCATCAACTGCGACAGGCGACAGAAGACACTGCTCCTCCTCTTCTGCGACAACTGGCTACCGGGAGCGCTGAGAAGGTAATCCCGCCCCCTTACTACGGAAGCTGCCTAGTTTTCTGGATCTGACTATGCAACACAAACAGACGACAACGGTCGAATACCTAGCGACGCCATCCATGGTGACGGGTCTCGCCGCTGCATTCCTCAGCTGGGTAAGGACTCGCATACTCCTGTGACACCACTCCAAACAACCTAATCTCAAACGTTTGCCAATCCGAAAGCTTCAAGTCCATAACCGACCCGGGCATCTCTACCTCTCGCTCCTGGAACCCCAGATGGGACGACACGACGTGACGGTGTCGACTCTCCGCGCCTTCGAGGCTGTCATTCCATCCCTTCCTTCCGCGACCATCAAGGGGTCGACACCGACGACCACTGAAGCATACAGAAAGGTCGTGCACGTAACCGCGACAAAGGACGTGAATCACATGTATCTATGAGAATCATCACTAGCTCTATCGTTCAAATATAACATTGAGAGAGAGGATCTAAGGACCGAATCGAGTACTCTACTGCAGCATAGCATCATTGAGTATATCTAGCCTCATATAGGTCACGTAACGGTGTTTCGGTTAACTAGTGTTCATAAGGCAGTAAACCGTAGTCGTAAACGTGAGTTCGAACTATGGCATGATGGCCGTAGCTGTACAGGCACTGTCCATAATTTTGTTGCTCCAGAAAATAACTTTCAAAACCGATGGGGTATTGCTTTCCTGCTCAGATACCTGAGGTTGTTGAGAAACACCTCCACGTAACCGTTGAACTGGCTCGGTTTCCCTTGCTGCCTCTTCTCCTTCTCCTCGATGAGACAGGCAGCCCTGATAAACTCGACTTCGATCTCGTGCGTTTTTTTCGTCTCCTGGTTCCTGTCCTATAAGGTTTAGTTTCAGAAGAGTCCACGATAGGCTCAGGACATAAAAAGCCGGGACGATGCGATTGGGAATTGCAACTTCACTCACATTGAACTCCCTAACCTGAGTCAGATCCACCTTCATGACCTGATGCGAGTAGGACAGACGATCCTTTCGTCTCTGAAACCGGGATACGGAGTCCCTCGGCGGTGGTGGCGAGGGGATTTCCATGCTGATCGAGATTCGAAAGTCCAAAGCAGAGTTCGGTAGATGGATTTCGAGGTCCGCGATCCGTTTCTTCATCAAGACTTCCCTGACCTGCGGAAGGTCGATCGAGTCAGTATAAGGCTTTCCCATCACCAGAACAGAACTAAATCCTCGGCTTGTACTTTTTGCGTCTTCTCGTCGATGGAGACGCGAATCTTTTGCCCTCCCCTTTCATGATAATGATCGATCTCCTTCGTATGGACGTAGTTGACGCGACTACTCCCCGTCCGTGACTTTGACGCCTCTACGAGAGCGTTGAGAGATCGATTGAAGTTCCCGTGTTGATCCTAGATGTTTGTTTTTCGTCAACATCAGCTCCCGGAAAGCGCGGGTGGGGGGTGAGGAGGAGTTCGCACGTGAAAGTTTGCTTTACCATCGACATGTTTGAGTCGAACCGGTAGTATGTCCCGTCGTTGTACATCACTGTAAGAACAACGAAATGCTTTCAGTCACTTTCCAGTCTCGAGCGGTGGAGGAAGCGATGCGATCCCTCACCCGTCTCTGACTGTACGGGAAGTCGTATCCGTTGCCCCGTTTGCCGATCTATTATCAGTCCCAGTTTACCCTCGACCTTAATTCGGAGGACACAAGGAAATCAGCATCTTCGTGACTGGCGTGTAAGGATCTCCTCCGCTTTCCTTCACACCTCGAGCTGACTCCCATCCTGCACGCCTCCAAGATGTCGCCATAGGAATTCAGACACCTGCTGAACCATGTCATTCTCTAGCGGTTTCCCAGATATGCTAGGTTCGAGTTTAGCGACGGCGCCGGTCGAGGAAGATGAGGATCGTGCGGATGATGTTGCAGTCGGTGTTGGGGGATCAGATGTTGGCGCATGGAAGGAAGGTTGTTGCTTGATTGGCCGGTCCTCCCGCGGTTGTTCGGATGGGGTCTGTGAGTTCGATTCGGCGTCCTGTATCTCATCTCGTTCTTCAGTTCGTGGACGCTTCCGCGCAGGTTCCTCGTTGTCCATGCTAGTGTGTCCTGTTGTATTAGAATGTGAAGTGACGAATACAAGTGCAGTTGCCGAAGTGGGGAAATGTCAGACAACGTCAAAGTCAAACAACCCGCGTGGATCCAAGCACTTTCCAACTGTCCAAATGTCCATGCTTCCATCGTCCATGCACGGCACGTTCGATACCCCCGTACCGGCACTTCTATCTATTTGGAGATTCCCGCCTCCTGTTATTGATGCCGACCCGCCACTCTTCAAGCAACCAATCAAATGTGTCTCAGAATAGCGGACCCGAAAACCCTGGAAGACGGGACTGCATGCAGTCTGTTTACGGTAGCTAGACATGTACCCAGGAAGCACCGTCAGGACGTGGCGCCCAAAACCAAACAGGTTCCTCCTGGCCCTCATAAATGTTCATCAATGCTCGATGAAAAAGGCAGAACCCGCTCAAAATGCAAGAGGTTTTGTACGCTCTTCTCATACGCTTTCCTCATTGTTCGGAATAGAACGATCGCAAGGAGTACTGCTTGCCTTCGACTACAAAAGGCTTTGATCACGATCGTTAACGTCCATCCTTTGCTGCAACTCACTCTGGTCACCCTTACGCCATGGTTGCGTCCAACTCTACCAAACCTGATTCACTCTCGGACCCAACGACGGTCGAGCCGATCGATGTCTTTCCGTCCGCCGTGGCTCTTATTTTCTTCTGCGCCTCAATACTTATCGGTCTCGCCAACGTCATGCACGTATATAGAGGCGACGTCGTACATGTGCGAGGAAGACGTGGCTATGCATGCTTCGTATCCCAGATCATCATGTTGATCAGCTATGTAGCTTCCACGGTCAACGGTTATGCGTATTGCAGGGGAAACCTCTTCGCTTATGACATCGGATTTCATGTCGCCGATGGAACCTTCATCCTTGGAAGCTTTCTACTCCTTCTCACGGTGGAGGTGGGATGATTGCTCGAAAGAAGGATCGGGCAGAATTCTCGCGGGACACTGAACCTTTTATCTGGTATTTTCAGAACTTTCTCCCTGCAGTGAGTCTTCGAATGGCATACAATGAGCTTTGGAACAAGGCAGTCAAGTTCCTGACCTGGGCACTGTTCGGGATCACGATCACGGGATTCGTCATCGCGACGGGCATCATCGCCCACTATCAAATCGTCTTGCGGCCGACCACGAGCGACAACACGCTCGAGCTTGCCGTCTCGGTTCGTGCGATATGCTTCACCACATGGTCGGCATGGGCTCCATTCGTCGCTGCAGCCATCTCGATCGTGGTGATCCGACTCGTCATCGCGGTCAAAGTGAGCCTCACGAGGACGGCCACGGGGGCTCAGATCTCGTCGGGACCGGATAAGAAGACTGCGATGGCGTTCAGAAAGGAAATGTTGGAAAAAGTCCAGATCAAGGCGTTCGCAACCACATGCGTAGCCATCCCTGCTACGTTGGTCGTCGCTGGGGCCACCATCCTGCCGTACTCGGTCATCATCGACGGGATCACCACTGCTTGTAAGTTCTGGGACTGCCTGAAAGCGGTTTGTCTTGATACAAAAGAAGTTATTGAAACGATGACCAACGACCACAGACACCTCCCTGTTCTGCACATGGATCCTTTACGACATCACGCTCATCAGAGCGATCGTATCCTATTCGCCACTGTCAGCATCCGGCAACCTTCTTCACAGTAGAACGACGAACGGCGGAATACGATCGAAGATCTACTCCCAAACCGAATCGATGCCTTCCGACGCTCCATTTCGAGCCGCAGACGACAGCGTCATCGGATGGACGGCCGCGGGATCCGCCGTCGTGAGTCGCAGGGTGGTAGGGACAGGAGAATCGGTAATCCCTGACGAAAAGCGGCCACGCACGAACTACGAATCTCCCTTCTCCATCGAGGCTATGTCGGGCTTGGGTCTGGGTCTGGATCTGGGGCTGGAACTGCATCCGGGGTCGGATCTTGGCGTTGATGGCGGTGGTGAAAATGAGAGCACGGGAACGGCGATGGATGGGCACGATGAGGAGACTGGAAGTAGATTGCCCTCGCATGCGCAAGAAAAACAGACCGCCCGTTAATCAGCCATGAAGACAATCCGAGCATTTGCCATCATGGTTCGTTTTCTTGGTTCTGAAGGCAAAGGGCCCGCTCGGCGCTTTACCCTGGACGTCGACTCTATGCAAACGTAGACCCAAGTCTATCGGCTCCAGCGGCCGGAGCGATTGCGGTTTTCGCTGCGGGAATCGCTGGATTTTCAGGAGTATGCCGCAAATAAAGGCTCTTTCCAGACAGGCATGATTTTGAAAACCGACGGATATTGTCAAGATGAACCCCGGAAACGTGCAACACCTTTCAAAACACCAGTATGAAGCAGTCCATATATAGACCAGTCCAGATGGAGTACATTTGACTCATAAGGCTTAGCCGTGCAAACCCTAGTCGGAGCCACTGTACTGTAGTCACCGGCAGTCTCCCGGAGGCACCGGGTGACACTGACAGCATCTGAGCCATCGCGTGGCACAGTCACGAGGAGCGGACTTTGGTTGTTCACCTGCATCGGGCGTGACTGCCGAAGAAAAATGACAGGAAGCGACGCGCTCGGACCTGTCGACCCCTCCGCGTTTCCCGACAGGAACGTCCCCCTCCCCTCCCTCCTCTCCTCCCATTCAGAAAAGGGAGATCCTTTTTGCTTTTGTGAACCTGCCTCATTCTTCGTCCCTGCCTAATAATCTCATTCTCAAATTGAACGAGAGGCTTTTTTGTGAGACTGCAGTCTGGCGCCAGTCGAAGCAAGCGGCGGTGAAAGCGGCGGACGCTGTACAGTATCGCTCGGAACGTGTCTCAAGGGACTCGAAGCGCTTCACCCTGATGACCGCTTTGAGCACGAGGCATCGATGCCTATTCATTTCTGCAGCACCGAGACGCCTCGTTCCCCTTCTCAGGGTCTTGATGGGGGCAGAACGAGTGGATCACAAGTCTTTCGCTATGGGAGGCGTACCTCAAAGAATTTTCACAATGCAACCAGTTCACATACGGAACCCCACACTTGGCATCAAGAGTGGCGCTCCGGCCAGTCCGGGGCCGCGACTAGTAATCAATCGACTCTCGACTCGAGGGCTGCAGCAAAAGTAGCCAGCAAGTATGCCTCGGGGACCGGACTTCTCTGCATGATGGAGTGCATCATCTGTGAGAGAAGCATCATGGCATAGAAATATGGCATGGGTGGCATTTGCGCTGGAGCCGGACAGGAGAACCTGAAAGATGGGTACGAACCGCCCCATTGCGTTGCCCGTCGTGCAAACAGTAGCCGGCTCGCATTAGTGATTTCCATGAGCTTTTGGGTGCTTTGTCCAAAGAGCAGAAGACGTCGGTTGTGCCAATCATCTCATCCCATGTTCGCGCTGTAGGAAGGAAACGGTTCGGTAAAGGACAGCCCAGTCTAACCACCTTCGGTTCTAAGGGTGGCAGCGAGTTGTGCTGTACGTCTATGGGCGTGCCTTTCTGAGAACGTTGAATTGGGTGATTTGGTCGACAAGTCCAGTGTGCCTGCCCCTTGTGGACCCCAGGGCCTTTGGGCGGGAGAGGTTAGGGGAACGGGAAAGGGGTGCTCTCTCCGATTTGGCTTTTGCGCTCACCGATCTCATACCCGCACACTTTCCGGTTTCGCTCACACATTCCATTCCCCGCATCCGTTTTTCTATCGTTCCTTCTCCTCGCCGATACCCTCCTCCATCCTCACTGCATTCCAATACCCCTCTGCTCACTCCCTCCCAGTAACCGCTCCGTCCACTCCGCAGCACTCCGTCGTCCGCCCATCTTGCTCCATTCGCACCACAAACCCCCACCGCATGGCCATCGCTGCGTAGCAAGGTTCCCCAAACCCAACCCCCCATACTGCAAGTCCTTCTGCATCCCACGACCTCCTCCTCGTCACTGGCATCAGCTTCCCGCTAGCAAGTGCCGTCGTCAAGACCCGAAACGCGGATTCCCACGTCCGCTCAGCAGTTTTTTTGAGTTTTTCGCCATTTCCCGGCCACAAGGCATCGCCATCCCCAAGACAAGGCCTTCAAGCATCTCTCCGCCGCGCTCTCTCTCAACATGACTGGTCACGCCACATCAAAGCCCGACGCAGCTGCATCGCCGCCCGATACGGACCTGGTATGTTGGACCATTGCGCGCGCCATCCTTGACCCAACCTTCCTACCCTTCCCTCTTCACTTTCACACGTTTCGCATTGCGCACCATGGCCTCTTTCCATCCCTGCAGTCCATTTGCAGATGCGTGGAAAGGTGGTTCTTTTCGCCATGCGATGGCCATCGGGGCTTAGGGGATGCCCCCCCGGGTCCTCGCCGTGCAGAAAAAGGGGCTGCTGCTTGTGCGTTAGGGGCCCCCTAGGGTTTTCCGCTTCCCTGGAGAGCCCCTTTCTTTCCCCACGACGCGTTCTGGCCGGGCGAGCGAGAGCACCCTCTCAGGGTCACTCACCAGCATTCCTCTTCGTCGGCACACACACACACACTCACACACACTCACTCACTCACTCACACACTCACACGCTCTACCCTTGTTCGCCGTCGTCGTCATGCCTGATACTGATCCTCCCATCCTTCTTCACCTTCTCTTTCTCAGATCCTGCGTCTGCACCAGTTTGCTTACAACCCGAGCGTGCACCAACCCAACCCCTACGTGAACGTCGGGAAGCTCAACCTCGACCCCTATTCGCACGACATGTTTGGTCAGGAAAGTGGGACCCGACAACAAGAGGCGCATGCTAGCTCTGCGCTGCCTGACCCGGGCACCCTGATCTCCATCTTGAGCCCAGAGCGATCCGTGTTCGCCGACCACAGTCCCCAGCGTCTTTGTCCACCGGCTTGGCTTCCGTCCACTCCGCCCAAGCCCGAACTGGCGATGCCTCTCTTCACACAGACCGGATCGACGCCGCTCCGGAAGGCTTTCATTGTTAATGGCAAGGACAGCGCCTATGCTAGGACGACCCTTTATGGCTCGGCGACACCGATGCGTACTCCATCGTCTGCCTTCGCTCTCTCTCCGCGAGGAGACCTGTTCTCCAGCACCGAGGAGCCTCACCCAATCCCTCTTCAGTTTCTGAGCGTGTTCGCGGAGGACGAGGACGACTTCGATGTCGGCCCTGCAGATGGGGGCGTGAGCTCGGCTGCTGCACCGGTCAAGCCACCGCCTTACCGACTGCGCCGTGACCGCCAAAAGTTGGCCCACAGGGAGTTGTTTCTGGATACCGAGATGTTCGAGGATGAAGGATCTGCCATCATCTGCGCGCCATCCTCAGAGTTCTCGTCGCAGCATGACCCCATGTCCTCGCCCATGGTCTTCCACCCGCTTTCTTACTCGTACCCTGACCACCACGACGATCTGCGCGACAGCCCCAGTCCGAGGGCGGACGAGGACATTGACGATATAGAGGAAAGCGTAGATTTTGTCGAAGAAGAACAAGTGGAAGTGCGCATCAACGGACCATCGGTCGACGCCACCCCTCTCCCGGTTCACATCACGCGCTCTTTCACCGCTCGCTCCGCGGATGCTCCAGGCGCCCTTCCCACCCCACTCACAGGCGCAGCAGTTCCCAAGCGCAAGCGTCTCGCCACCCCCGAGACGCCGTTCCTTTCGATGCAGCACTATCCGTGTTACGACAACTTCAAGGAGAACATTCCGCCCTCAGCGCTCCGTCGCGTGCAAAGCTACACGGGGACTCCGCGCTACGACGATGGATCGGACGACGAGGAGCTTTACGTGATCGCACCTGCCGTCAGTCCGCGGAGGGCAGATTCGCTACCTCCCGCCAAGAGAAGGGCGGGTTCGTCAGGATCGGATGCATCAGAAACGGAGTCTGACAATGAGCCTGGTACGCTACTTTCCGCGGTGTAGACCTCAATGCAATCCTGGAACTGACGTGGTTTCCTATTCATAGACGTCCAACCAACTCGCCAGTGGCAGAACGCTTCATTCACTCCTCAGCATCCGCCTCCTCCGGTGGCACTGACATCCTCGGCATCCTTCCCGGCTGCCCGCGCCCCGCGTCCTGGTTCGGTCAAGAGCGTTATCCCTCGATTCAATCGCCCCGTCCCCGTTGCCGCCGCAGGTGCCCCAGCACAGTTCTCTCTGAGCACCCTCCGCCGCACGAAGTCCCACTTGGACAACAACCAGCGTGCCCGAGGCGGGAGCAACAAGGTCGTATCCTACCTGAGGACCCCTGCGACGGCATCCAAGATGGGCGGCGGTCTCGCCTCGGCGGTCGATCACGTCGAAGACGAGGAGGAAATTGTTGTCCTCGACTCTCCGCTCAACGTCTTTGCGCCCACCATGCTCACTCGCGCGGCAGCTGGTCGGCAATGAAACATCTTCTCAGCGGACTAGCAGTTCCCTCTCCTTTCGCGTTGCGCTGAAGGCGTCTTTCCCTCCTTTTCGAACCTTGCTTTTGGTTGTCTATGGCGTACAAAGAATCGATAGACAGCACACGCGTTACCC
>JADGJA010000508.1:0-16418 GCA_027596035.1 Thoreauomyces humboldtii | reverse complement strand
CCCCCCAAGACTCGCCTCGTTGACCACCATGGGTCCCAGAGCGTCCAGCTTGACGGTCTGACCGATGGGTGCTTGCTGGGCGGCCTTTTCGGGATCGTACTCGAGAGCTAGGGGAGGTGCGGCGAGAGACGAGGTGCCCGCTTCTTGTTCTGTAGAGGAAGGGGCGGACATGTTGCTGTGTGGGAATCAAGTGCTTTGGGGTGACCGTGGGAAAGTGCGTTGCCGACGGCGATCTGAGGAACTATATTTCATTTACCTCCTTTCGTCGGAGGTGAACAGACACAGCCATCCCAGAGGGTTCCTCGGAGCCCAAAAAGACGGATGGTGTTAGGGCTAGGGTCAGGATCGTTCGTTCACGGAAGAAAATCCCGAGGCCGGCTACTGCCGGTGTGGGCGGCCTGCCTGGGTTCGTTCGTATGGGGGTGGGAAAGGCGCTGAGGAGCCAGTTTGAAGCCTTCGCTGATCCTTTCTCTGAATTTCGCATTTGGGGTGGACACACTTCGCAACCCAATGTAAGTACAAGACCCTCGCACCGTGGCGCACCTCGTCACCTCCTCCCCCCGCTCAGTCCCTCGTCCGTCGTCCTTCAATAGCCGGCGGAAGCTCTGCCCCGTTTTCCAGCATGTCTGGTCTGACCTCTTTTCCTTTTTTTTCTTTTTGCCACTCAAAGGGCAAACCTCCGCACACAGAAGCGCCTGGCCGCTGCCGTCCTCAAGTGCGGTCAGCGCAAGATCTGGCTTGACCCCAACGAGGTCAACGAGATTGCCAACGCCAACTCCCGTGAGTGAATGTCGAAGGGAACAGGGTGGAGGAGGGGAAAGTGGAGGAGGAGGACCGAAATCCTGGACTATTCAGAATCCCATTGCGACCGACTTCGAACGCTGAGACTTCTTCTCCATCCCTCTCTCTTCTTCGCGAAACCAGGCCAGAACATCCGCAAGCTGGCCAAGGATGGATTAATCATCAAGAAGCCCGAGGCCGCCGTCTCGCGTTTCCGCACCCGTGAGCGCGCTGCCGCCAAGCGTCTCGGTCGTCACACCGGACCCGGAAAGCGAAAGGGTACCTCGGAGGCTCGCATGCCCACTACCGTCCTCTGGATGCGTCGCATGCGTGTCCTCCGTCGCTTGCTCCGCAAGTACCGCGAGTCGGGCAAGATCGACCGTCACCTGTACCACGAGCTGTACATGAAGGCCAAGGGTAACGTCTTCAAGAACAAGCGTGTCCTCATGGAATACATCCACAAGGCCAAGGCCGAGAAGGCTCGTGTGAAGCTCCTCGAGTATGTTCGATGTTTCTTTTCCGCCGTCTACTTTTCTCTTTTGTTTTTTACCCTGACCTTTAACTTATCTTTTTTCGAAAAGGGACCAGGCCCAGGCCCACCGTGTCAAGGCGAAGGAGGCCCGCACCCGTCGCCAGGGCCGTCTCGACGCCAAGAAGGAGGCTCTCCGCACCGGAACGGTCGTCGCCGAGGAGAAGTAGAGCTGCTGCTGCTAGTCTTTTTTCTACATCAATGCTATCATCTCTTTTTGACGCACTTGTGGGAAGCGCTGAAGCCCGATCTGTGGAGTGTTTTTTCTTTGGAACAGCCTTGCATTAGTATGCTTGCCTGAAGGATAGAGGCATACGAGGGCGATCAACCACCATTACAGTGCAGACATTGCGGTAAGCGAACCGATTCATGTCGGTTGCATGGTTTCTGCTCGCCGGTCCCTCTTCCAGCCTTGGACTTCCGTATCTTTCGCACGTTTCCGTTGTGTTACGGGGATGGTGGTAGGGTAAAAGGTTTCTTTGTGGCTTTTTTTCACCATCCGCTGGTCTCTTCTTTTCCCTCTGAACGGTTGGTGCCGCTGACTGGCGGGTCTGTCGAAAGACCTTGCTCACACACCCGTCTACAGCAAAAATTGTACCGTACACATCTTGCCGTGCGACGGACGACAACGCAAAGGTCCCTCCTCTTCTTCTTCGTCCTCGCGCGTGCACGTTTCTCTTACCGGCGGGCAAGAGAGACGGTCGGGGAAAGAGACGCCCTGGAAATGAATGCGAAAGGGCAGGTACAAAAGAGCCGGGACAGCCATCGCTCGCCCCTCGAACACCCCACCCCCACTTCTTCCCAAAGTAAAGTAGCAGAATGGTCGCCGTCGCCCTCGCCTTCGCCGCCGTCGCCCTGCCCCTGGCAGCGGCAAAGTGCCTGCCCTCGGGCCCCATCATCCCCTTCCCTCCCGTCGACGGGTCCACCTGCCCGACCTCAGCCGTCGGATGCACCCTGAACCCGGCGACCAACCAGTCGTACGCATCATGCTGCCTGCCCGACCAGGGACTCCTGGTCTTCAGCCAGAACTGGACCACCGGATACTGCACCAACCCCAACAACACCTGCGCCGACTCGATCCTCCACGCTCTCCCCAAGAAGGAGTGGACCATGCACGGACTCTGGCCCGACTACTGCAACGGTACCTACAACACGTCCCCCCTCGGATGCGACCCCGTCCGTCGCGACGTTAACGTGCTGGACACGCTCGCCGCCGTCGCGCCAAAGTCGTGGATCGACAAACTCAAGTCCGTGTGGATGGGCGCAGACGGTGACTATAACTGGTTCTGGTCCCACGAGTGGAACAAGGTAAGCAGGAACTCTGGAACTCCCATCGATGGCATCCAGGAGGACAAGACCACTCATCCTTTCCCATTCCTTTCATCCAGCACGGAACGTGCCTCTCCACCCTCAACCCAACGTGCTTCAAGAACCCGTCCCCGCAGCAGGACAAGATCGCCTTCATCGACGCCTCCCTCGCCCTCCGCGAACGGTTCTCTCTGTACGACATCTTCGCCAAGCACGACATCGTCCCCTCCCCCACCAAGAACTACACCATCGCCCAGTTCCAGGCCGCCCTCGTGGCCGAGACCGGGTTCCAGGGCGCCCTCCAGTGCCAGAAGGTGGCAGGAAAGGCCTACCTCAGCGAACTCTGGATGTACCTCGTCGCTCGTCCCGGACTGAAGTTCGACAACCACGCCCCTGTCCTCCCTTACAGCTCCTGCCCCGTCAACGGTACCATCCTGTACCTCCCCCAGAAGTTCTAGATGGGACCGTGACGGTTTTGGAAAACACTCGGCGATTAACCCTGGTGGTTGAGCCCATCTTCCCACACTCTTTCTGATTTCCTTCCATTTTATCGATCTGCCTCTCTATCCCCCTCCATACTTCTTTTGTAACATGTAGACGCGAGAGAGAGACCGTGCGTCTCTCCTCGCTCCAATAGATCCTGGTGCCGTATCATACCGGTAATGTAGAAAAGAAGAATGAGAGAACCATGACGTCCCCTCTGAAGCTTATCTGCTGTCGATCCTTGCCGACCCCATCGTATCGTCGAGCAGCGAGAGCCTGTTACATTCCCATCACGGACTACTGGCCAGGAGAGAAGCACCATGAACAAGGACGAAGCACTGCGTTGTCTACAGATATCAAAGCAAAAGTACAAGGCAGGGGATCCAGCAGCAGCAGCAAAGTTCGCCAAGAAGGCTCAGGCGCTGTGCGAGACGGACGAAGGTGCCGCCTGGGTAAAAACGCATTTCTCTATTGCAATTCTTGCTCTTGACTCTTCCGAACTCATCTTCTTTCTTCCAACGTGATCGCTCGTCAGCTCTCGTTCTGCGCGACCCTGGACACTCGGAACCCACAACCCACCACCGCGAAGCAAAGACCCACGTCCGCAGATCGACGCGCCTCGGAATCGGACGTGCCGACTCGACCTTTCACGCCGGATCAAGTCGCTGGCATCAGACGCATCAAGGCGTGCAAAGGGGATCTCTACGAGGTGCTGGGGCTGGAGAGGGGTTGCGGGGATGGGGAGATCAAGAAGGCATATCGGAAGGTAAAGGGGCGAGAACAAGACGGTCGGAAGGGAAGAGGATACGAAAGGTCTGAACCGGGTGTGGTTGCTTGTGTAGCTGGCGTTGCAGTTTCATCCTGACAAGTGTGGGGCCCCGGGAACGGATGATGCTTTCAAGGGTGAGAACGGGGTTTTTCCGAAGAGGCTACTCGTTGGAAGCGGTCCACGGCCGTATGCTGAAACTATCCTGCTGCTCTTCGTAGCGATCGGTCATGCCTTCAACGTGTTGGGCGATGTCACGAAACGGTCAAAGTACGATCGATTCGGAGTAGATTCCGACAATCCCCGAAGCGGGGGAGGCGGTGGTGGTGGAGGAGGGTTCGCGGGTTTCGGTGGGCCGCAGTTCGAGTCGGAGATCAGTCCAGAAGACGTCTTCAACATGTTCTTCGGGGACATGGGTGGACCAGGTGCGTTCTTTCCTCACGACGGGGGAGTGACCGACGACGACTCATGTTCAGTTCCGAATGGGAATCAGGGATGCGCATGCACAGTTTCACATCCGGATCCGGCTTCCGGTCACAACCATCTCGACGCCCCTCTCACTCTTCCTCCCGTCGCAACTCACATCACCAACAACCGCAACGCGACCATACCCTTCCCGGCCAGTTCATCCATCTCCTCCCGCTCCTCGCCCTCTTCCTCCTCCCTCTCCTGTCCGGCCTCTTCTCGAGCGCGACCGACAGTCGAGATCCTCAACCCACGTTCGCCTTCTCGAGGTCCCAAAGTCACGCCATGGATCGAAGGACGGCGCAACGGAGCGTCCCCTACTTCGTGGACGGGAAGGCGTGGGCGAGGTGGAAGGCTCCGGCGACGAACCCGGACGACGTGAGAAAGTACGAGGCTCAGGTCGAGCATGAGGTCAGATTTGAAGGTGCTGACAGACGGGTTTTGCTGCGCCGTTCTTCTGAAACGCGATTCTTCGTAAATTTTTCCAGTGGCATCGGAACCTTCAACATCTGTGCGCACAGGAGCAGGAGAGAAGACAGAAGAAGATTGCCGACGCGACAGGGTGGCTAAAGTCGGACAGCGATCGACTGAAGAAGGCACAGAACATGCCGATGCACAACTGCGATCGTCTGCGGAATTGGAACTGAGGAAGAAACGCGCAGCTCCGGCGAGGTCAGGCTACCGGCCTCTTCTTGGATGTCCAGTTCATAGCCCGACAGCGGACTGGACTGGGACGACTCGACTCTTCTGCCATCGTTTCGCTTGACCCGAAACCAGAAAACGTCTGTTTCGTTTTTGTGCGCCGAACGATTATGTAGATTTCCACCAGATTGGCCTTACCGACTGCGTAGGTCCCTAACCTCTGACCTGGTCGATCATTTCTGGCGGGGGCTCCACCTTTGTTCATGTATATGCTTCTGTTCTTCAACTTTTGTTTAAATAGCCAGTGTGGATCACTACCGTACATCTGGCGCACCGGACGGCTCTCTCGTGTGCTCTCAGAAAGCCAATGGCTTCGAACCTTGTCTATGACATTGCTGCACCATGCCACCATCACACCAGCCGACACCACAGCTTCCGACTATACAGCTTCCGAACAACTGATGCTGTCTGTGAGACTGCGGAATCAAGGGGTCGTCCAGCTCGGTTCTTTTTATCCACCCTGTTGATGCCATCTGATGGTAGCGTGCTAGGCTGTCGAGATCACGCAACACCAGCCCTTCCAGCCCTCCAGCCGGCCCCTCCTTGTCGAACGGCAGATCGCAATGGGGGGAGTGGTTGACGTGTATATAAGCTGTGACCTGATGTCGTGAGGGTACCTCCCATCCTCCCATCGTCTCAGGGGCAGACAGCTTCGCCATGACCAACCCACAAACCGACGACAACGTCCCTCTCTCGAAAACCACTCACAAGTCGCCGCCCACGCTGTCCGAACCACCACCACCACCACCTCCGACCCGTCATCTAGCGGGCCAATCAGCGCACCCAGAAAAGAAGCACCTCCTCTCGGCCGTCACCAAACGGATCGACCTCTCCCCCGTGATCGGCACCGAACTCCTCGGCGTACAGTTGTCCCAGTTGAACGATCTCCAGAAGGAAGACCTCGCTCGTCTCGTCAGCGAACGTGGGGTCGTGTTCTTCAGGGATCAGGATCTGACGTTGGACCAGCAGCAGGCGTTGGGACGATCTTGGGGGGAACTGCATGTGCATCCTATCGGAAGGAAGACGGATCTGAGGGAGGATGCCCAGGTGTTCAGGACTACCGCTTCGTGAGTTATACCGGTTTCGTGAGGTTCTTTTTTTTTTTCTTTGAGCTGACGACGGGATTTTGAAATGGATCTTAGATCAAAGATTCATGCAGGAGAAGGATGGCACACGGACATCTCGTTCGAAGAGGTTCCCTCCTCGTTCGCCATCCTGAAGCTACTGGAGGTCCCGCCCGTCGGAGGCGACACGATCTGGAGTTCGGCCTATGCGGCGTACGACAAGCTTTCGCCAGCGTTTCGTGCCATGATCGAGGACCTGAGTGCCCTGCACAATGCGGAGCAGTTCCTGGCCGCTGCGCAGGACACGACCGGACAAAGCTTCCTGAGGAGGGACAGCGTGGGACGGTCGAACGAGCATCCTTTGGGTGAGAATCGTGAATGGGGTTTCATTTATGGCGTTCATTACGATTCGTTTGACTGATGGAAGACTCTGAATCGAAAGTGAGGACGCATCCCGTCACAGGTTGGAAACTTCTTTACGTCAACAAGGGCTTCACAAAGCACATCAAAGGGTTCACGAAGGAGGAGTCGGGTATGCAGACAGAACCAGGTTAGTATTCTCATCCAGCATGACCACTAAAGCATCCGCCATCCATGACAGACAACCTACTCAACTTCCTCACAAATCACATCGCGACCAGCGACGGTGAGCACCCCGTTCGCATCTCCGTGATGCCCAAAAATCGCGATCTCACCCCCCTACTTCTCCACCCAATCCAGACATCAAGGTCCGGTTCCGATGGGAACCCAACAGCGTCGCCATCTGGTGTAACCGATCCACCCAGCATCTGGCACTCTGGGACTACTATCCACATGCACGACACGCCCAACGGGTCCTCGTCCTCGGCGAACGACCCTTCAGAGATCCTGAAAGCAGGACTCAGGTGGAAGATGGAGGCGCCGGGTACAATGTCCCACCCTTGTGGCAGAGGACTGGGGATGGGGAGGGCGGGTACAGGTTCTCGTTGTGAGAATGCCATGTTTTGTCGGCACGCTATCGAATTCACGATTCCTGCGCAAGAACTCGAACTACGTACGTCCTACTGGCACCCCATGGGAAATCACCTCTTGGCAGGCCTTTCTCAAGCGCTGGTGGAGGACCCGCCATATGTCCGCCGTATTTCCATTTCTTATCAGGCAAGCTCCGCGTCCTTCGGAGCTGTACGTAGATTTGCTGTCTTAGAGTACGCCATGGGGTTGATATTGCTTGAAGATGAGTGACACTCAACAGCAGCGTTATAACATCATCATCGGATCCAGGGTTGAAGGTCGATCTTCGATCCTTTGAATCCGGAAACAGGGCGGTTCCGTCCTACCTAATCTTCATCTTTGCTTCTCGACGGGACCTAGTAGACTTTCCCGAAAACTTTTGCCATCGAATTTTTCGTGTGGGCCGGATTCGCGACAACCGCAGTTCCGGTCGAAACCTGTGCATCAAGTGGGATGTCCACTGTTTTGCTGTCTTCGGTCTTGTTCAGGTTCCAGTTCACACTCAAGTTGGTGAACACCATCTCCAGGTTGTCCCGGATGCGTCTTTCCACAAACGATGCGATGTCGAATGCGCTGTTGATCCTCCGTCTCGTAGAACGTTACAAGTGACCTCTTGAGTTCTGGGAGAGTCACTATGCGACAGCTTGATACAAGCTTCAGGAACTTGTCGACACGTGCGTTCTCGTCATTGGTAAGTGACGCGGGGATGCTACCGTATTGTAGGGGCTTTGTACTTCATGGAGCAACCTGGCATCTAGAGTCAATAGCTGTCGGTTAGTCTACTTGGGTCCGCCGTGCTGGGTCCATTCCGAATGCAGGAGAGCGTGCTTCAACAAGGCCGCATTGGGTTCAACTATGGGTCTGATGTCGATACAAGGGCCGTCGTTGTTCAAGAGAGGTGGTAACGGCAATCGGGAGACTGACAACATGTTTGGCGGACTGACAAGCTCACTTCCGGCGTCTGTCGCTCGCCGGTCACATCCGCATGAGCGTTGTCGACATAGATTGCCCCAGGGACGTCGTCGTACGCCGGGACGTTCCACTCCAGATTGGCTGAGTATCGACAGACAATCAAAGTAATCATACGCAAACGATGTACTTACGCAGTAGGTGGACGACCGGGCTCCTTGTCATCCATCCGTGCCCACAGTCCCGTGCATCTGCCGGTCGTGAAGCCTGCGGGGACATTCCGCTGGATGGCCGTGGTGATGACCGTGGCTTCGTAATTGGCTTTGGCGTGCTTGACCACGATGACGTCCGTGACGTCCTCCGTGAGTTCGGGCACGTGTCCGTGATGACGGGGCCAAGTACGACGCCATGTTTGCACCTGAGCCCGTGCGTAGCGGTCAAAAGCGGCTCGTGCAGGCGTACCGGGTCTTCTGTCCTGTGGGACGGCGGCCGTCGGAGTGAGGGCGGCGATAATGGCATCTCGTGCAAGTTGATAAATTGTGTTGGCGGTGTTGCCCGTCGCGGAGCGTGAACCACCGGTCCTGCTCGGGGGACCGTGGTGTTGACCGTGGCGAGGGGAAGAGGAGCTGCGGTGGTGTTGACAGCCGTGGCGACGGGAAGAGCGACGGTCGTGAGGAAACGCGGACTTTGGACAGCGGGGCCGCGGGCGCGACCAGAGCGGTACCTCGCCGCCCTAAGCGCTTGAAGACCGATTTGCTTGTGCTGCGTCATTTCGTCCTCAGGTATATACTGCTCAACCCAGAAGATGGCGTGATCGTATTGGGCGTTTGCGGCGATCGTGTCCTGCCGGATTACTTCAAACTCTTGGAAGGTAGGGAGCGTCGCACCCGGGGTGATTGACGGCGCCCGACCCGACCGGTAAAACATCGTCCCGATGACGAGCTGCACATCCTGCAGTGCCAGGTGCAGCGACGTACCCGCGGGTGCGCGCAAGGCTTCCTCCGTCCAAGCCCAAGCGTGCATCCGGAAGCCCTCCGGCTCCGCTGGCTCCCTCAGCCTCCGCCGCGCTTCCTGCTCGGCGCGAAGCCCCGCGAGCTCCTCCTCTAACTGCACGGCTGGCGAACCTTCTTCCGAGAGCTCAGAAAAGTGAGCCATCCATTCCCCTGATAAGGCTAGCGACAACCACAATATCGGTGCCAGCGATAAGGCGGCAGACGGCACCGGCGTGTCGTCGACGGGCAAGTTCATCTTGGCGGTTTTCTGTCCCGAAGAGGGGGTCGAACAAAGCTTTGGATTGACCATGATTGGGGTCGAAATGTTGAAAAAAGAGCATTTGCCCGCTTCCTCCTCCGGTAGTGGCGTTCTCGCCGACACTGGGACTAACGTTTCGGCGAATACCGAAGCGATTTCCTCATATTATCTGCAAGCTCGACCTCCTAAATTCTTATTGAGGAAGTTTGCTCGATTAGCTAACCCCAATAGCTCGAAGGCCTCGCGTTTGAAGACCGTGGTGTGCTTGTCATCATGGAAGACCTGACCACCGTCACCAGGGTGTGGGCCGACCCAACGCAGACCGTCCTTCCAGATATGGTCCGGCGTAATGGAGAACCGTTTGGTAAGGGAGAAGAAAAGAGATGCTGACAAAGTCCACAAGTTCCGTCACTTCAACGCTTCCCATGTTGTCGGTTCCGATGAACTGGTGTAGGTAGAGGATCCTCTCCATCAGTGGCATGACGGCGGCTCGGTCATGTTTTGTGCTGATGTTTTCCGCAATGGCCTTGTTGGACTGCGGTTTCAGCCGAGTGAGGTTTTCCCAGGGACATTGATTGCACCGGACAACGTCCCATTTCTTGTTCCGCTTGTTGTCGAGAGCCCACCTAGCTTTGCCCACCTGCGATATGACCGTGTACAGCTCCGAACTCTCTTGACCGTGTTTCTCGCTCTTGCGTTTTGCACTGAGCTCCGTCCATCCTGCCTTCTTTGACTCGGTCACCATGGCAAAAGCGTTTGCGTTTTCCGGAAGGGATTCAAACCATCGACGCCAAGCGTTCATCTTGCCAGCCCCTCTATGTCCCAGAGGAATGGGAAGTAGATCTGTGATCCATGGACCAGCGTTCCCTTATTCCAAGCGACTTCGTGAGGCGAGGAGGTCCTTGACCTAAACGATTCGTTCCTTGGATGCCGGTAAGGCCTCTACAGTTCGAGCTGGCGCGCCGACCATGCGAAGTTCTTTACGGCACTCGGTTCTTACTTGAAGGTATGTCTGGTCGACAATGACTGTTGCGATCCTCTCCCGTTCTGGAGCTGGGCGTTGCCGTAAGCGGCCAAGGTGGACCAGTTCCACACGCCTATCATTTACGTAAAGGATCAATAGACCAACATACAGGCTTGACGACAATCAAAGAGTGCCCCTGGGCGGGTCTCCCGAGGAGCTACCAGTACGCGCCCCCGACCCTGCCGGCCGGTCGTGACACTCCGACGCTTTGGCCCCTTCGTCCCTACTCCCCGCACAGCCTGCGACAAGACGGGTGCGCAATCGGTAGTACCGCAAGAGGAAGGAAGGTGATGCGCTGCAGTCTACTTACCATCTCCAGTTGCTCCCTCCTGCTCACTGTCAACGACGATGGGTTCTTCGATGACGAGAGAACTGTTGAGTGAAACAGGCGAGATAAGTGCTTCTTCAGCTCGAGTAGCCTGGTTGTGATTCCTAGACTTTCGAAGCCTTCGATTACGCCGGGTAAGATTGCACCTCAGTTTACACCATTCATAGCCAAGGGCATTGTTGTCGGATTGGGCGTGACATATCGAAGCGTTGACAAGTACCGTGCGCGCAGCCGCGGAAGCTGACGTAGTCCTCAGGGATCTGGACGTCGACGATGAGGACGCTGTTTATGTCGCGGTCAAAAGCCAGCTAGTGCGGGTACGAGCGGCTTCGTCGGTATTTGCATCGCCACCGGTTCAGTAAAGTCTAGTGTAAAGATCCTTGACAGACCCTGGCTGCGAAAAGGTCCGCATTGGCCTTGAGCGTGAGTTGGGTTTGACCTTAACATGAACGGGAGGTGGGAAGTGGGAGTGGGAGAGGTGCGTGTTGCTTCTACGAGGGGCCCGTTTCTGTTTTCACCGACGACTGAGCGACCACGCCTGATCGGTGCATTCGCTGTGCAAGAAATACAATACTTGGACCTCTCCGACGGAACCTCTGGGGAGGCACGTCCGTCGACTGGGGGGAGTATCGGCACCCCTGCCTGCGCCTCTGCACAGCGGAAGGTTGTCAGACACACTCGGTGATGGCACACACTCACGTTAACTCACCAAGGGCGAGGAGTGCCACCCACTCGGTTGAGCGGAACCGCGACCGCCCTCGGCGACTGCGACTCCTCGCGGCCTTCTGCCCGCAGCTCCTCCTGACGTTGCAGACACGCGGCGATCCTCTCCTCGGGGAAAGCATCCTTCGGGCAGAAGTAGAAATTTCTCTGAGAGGCGCCCAGCCCCCCAGCCACCGAGACGCATCTTCCGAAGTTTCGCTCCATCATTCGTGGTCCATGGTGGGCTTGGCCTTGTTTCACGATCTGACGTTTCCAGCTTGTTTACTGCCATGCGCGAATGTGAGCCGGGTGGTGTTAAACGGGACCTACCATCCTTCTCCCTAGTCTCCTTTGCCTTGCGCTTCTGATCCTCGGCACGGAGACGCGTTCTTCTGGCCTGGAGCTGCGCTTGACAGACGCTGTAGACCGAGGTGCGCCTGCCCTCGTGGAAAACCTGACCGCCGTCCCCAGGGTGCGGACCCACCCATTGCAGCCCATCCTCCCAGATGTGGTCCGTGTTCCAGACCCGGCTTGGAAGCATGCGAGGCTCCAACGAGAATCGGTTGGCGCGGGCAAAGTCGTCGAGCGTCACACGGCCAGGACCGAGCGGGATGAGGCGATCACTCGTTACGAGGCATCGTGGCCCTAGCTGCTTCCTACTTTGCCTTGCTGTCTTTGTGCATCTCGCTACCATCTCCATGAGTTGCCTCCATCGCCCTGAAGATTCGGCTGCTTCACAGAGGCTCGGCGGTCCACACTGTTAACTCCTCGGGTGCGACATCGTAGGAGAGTCGACTCTCCACGGCGATGGAGGTATCCTACGAGCCCGGACGGGAAGCTCTGGAGGTATCGTATCAGGACGTCCTTGATTGTGTCCTTCGGCAAGGATCACGGCTTCCAGCTTCTGCATCGGATCGTCAACCGGAGGAGCATCCGAACCGGCGGGAACGGTGATGGTGCGAGGTGTGAAGAACTGGTTGCGGAGCGAGCGGAGGGGTAGACGGCTTGGAGATGGAGAAGGACATGATGGGGAGTGGGTGGGAGGGAAGGGGGAGCGAAGGGAGTGGACGTTCTTATGTACGCGGTTGGCCTTTCCGACAGAGCCACGCGCAGCAGCTTTATCGTAGGGCGGGAAAAGGAGGGGTGAAACAGAACATCACGAGCGACATCACGAACAGACGGCCAACCATTCCCTTGTAGAACCAGAAGTAGAAGAGAGCAACCGCCATCACTGACATGTGGTACATGCAGATGGTCAACGGAGGACTCCATATTTGCTTTGCAGGCTTCGCAACATGTAGCCGACGCTCGCTGAAGCAACCATCGCAACTCCTTGTTTGAAACCGCCCAGTCGCCCCTGTTTCGGTGTACGGCTTTGATCCTTCGTGTAGAAAGCTGTCGGTTATCTCCTTGTAACTCCTTCTGTTGCAAGCAAGTCCTTGAGGCGCTGCCACCATTTCCTTGTGATGGTATTCTTCCTGTGATCCTTCGACTGAAGAAGGAATGGGGGCAAGTCGTGTGGCGAGATATATATATGATGTTGTGGAGTGCACTGTAAAATGTTAATTTAAAAGACCTCGGAAGACGAAAAGCTTACCAGATACGTACAGGATGTCGTGCTTCTTTTCTTGTGTTGGCTTAAGCTGAATGCCTGTGAGGGCGATTTCGGAGACGGCCACTTGGTATTTTCTGAATAGTTCTGATACGTTGGCTTCTTGGTGGTACAACTAAAACTTTACAAGTCAGTTTCCCAAGCGCAAATACTGAACCTTTCACTATCAAAACTAACGTCTTTGGATGTTACACGCATCTCTTTGATCTCAGTCCGCGCACGACGAAGGTGCTTTCCGCAAGGTGTTAACTCCGGCACGCTGTCAGGCATAATGCCTGACGGGCTAATTTCAACATCTGCCTCATCGTCAGCCGAACTGGCTCCTTTGTCTGGTGAACCTGCGTCCGGCCGCTTGCAAGGGGTGCGCAAGTCGTGGTTCGGGTCACTTGCAGGGCGCTTCCTCGTTTCGATATGAATGCTGTCATTCGCGATCCCAGCGTCCGCTGCCTTAAACGTCGCGTTCGCAATAATGATTCTGCGTTAAATCACAGCGCAGTAGGTTCACGCAGACCTACTGGGCTTGCAGTAGGTTGGGGGCAGCCCATGCCGTGAAGGTGTGTAAGTGATGGCGTGTAAGTGATGGCCTTGTTAAGTGTGTAAAGATGGAAGTGATGGGGCAGATGGTAGCTCGTCTTGGCGAGCTTATCGTCCCAGAGCATGAGGACCCTGGGCGAGGATGTTCTGAAGGGACTTGCCGGAGCCAAGGCATCCGGAACCACACGTTGCGCACAAGCATACAAGTTTTCCACGGTGGCTACCGCATATTCGTGGTCTTGCCTCGTGTTGCTTGTTTCCGTTCCTTGCCCTGATTTCGAGCTGCGAGGATGTTCTGGAGGTACCTTCGCTCCGGACTTGCCGGAGCCCTGGCGTCGGGAACAAGTTGCGCACAGGAATAGAAGTTACCTATGACCTCTACCACATATTCGTCAAGTAGCTGCCTGTGCGGGTTGCTGAGGGGTCCCTACAGTATAGGTTGCCTTCTTTCCTTTCCGCTGAACAAACTTGCTGCGGATCGTGTCTAAAAATGCGAAAGTGAATTGCGAGCAAGCATGACCGTGACGAGCTTACACGCTGTGATGCCTCAGACTCAAGCGATGCGATCTCTGCAGTTGTAAAGGTTCTAGTTGCCGAATCAGGCGTTTCCACGGTTTGGTTTCCACGAGCAGGCGTTGCGTCCCCGATAACGATGGGAACATGGGTAGTGCGAGCTCTTCTCGCCTGCTCGTGGCGTGCTTCGGTTCCTGATACGGCAGCGCCTGACACGGCAGCCACAGGAGACGGATTACAAGCGAGCCCTGAGACGGCGGCGGATGGGGGCTCCAGACGGTATGTGCTAAAGATCGCAAGTAGAAGGTTTCCTCAAGAAGTTCTCACCGGAATGGACTCTGTAGCACGTTGAGAGGGAAGGGAGAGGGAGGCATGGAAGCGGGGAGGGACGGAGAGGGAAAGGGAGGGAGGGGAAGTGCTGCAGAGACCATCTCAGATGAGAGCAACCCTCGAGATTACTTGCTGAACGCTGTGATATTCGCTGATCCTCGCGTTCCATTGTCCCACGTCCAGGATTGCCTACGACTGGGGCCTCGGGTCCTGCGTGGTCTTCTCCTTTGCTCAGGTTGAAGTTGCGTGGTCTGGATGATGCGTGGAACGTGTGTTGCCGTGGGAAACGTTCGGCCGGCCAGCGGCGAGAAGATGGCACACAAAGGCTTGTCTCCAAAGGCTTTCGTCAGTAGATGCACAGCCACAAGCAGGAATATGATCCACTGCCGTTCTTGGTTCGAGCACCTTTGGGCCTCTGGGCACGAGAACGATCGAAAGAGCAATCACTCCAAGTGCCCCTCCCAGCAACTCCTGGGATTCTCTGATCCTTCAAGGACGCAACCTTCAGGAACAGTCTGTCCAACAGTCACCGTGGAGGGTCAAGATACCAGGCCAGCATTTCCATGATATGATTTTCGCAAGTTTGCCCCCGTTTTTTCAGCCCTACGTGTTGCCGTACGCTGCCTTTCCTTGCCCGCCGAAGGTGCGACCCGCCTGTCGAGGCGGTCAGTGGTTGTATATGATGAGGTACTTGGGACGAATAGCATCGATGCTGTCTGGAAATTACAGAGAATGGAGAGTTCAGAAGCTCGCTCATCGAAGCATGAAAAGAAACAGTAAGCGTTCTTACAGACAACTGCAGTTCCGATGAAGTATTTTGTCAAAAATGCGTTACTGAGCAGGTGCCTCCGACATCCCCGTGCTTTCGCAATCATCTCATCTTACCCAACTCGTCGTAATTGAAGCGCAAACCATCCGGTTCCCCTACGACAGCGTCGAAACCTGAAGGAGCGTCCGTGAGGTGGGTCGCTGTACTCGACATCCGTTTGATCTTTCCGCACACCACTGTGTTGAGCAACATGGCTCGGTACGGAGGTCTGGCGGTCTTGGTGTAGTCGTGACTCTTGGAGGAGGTCGCCGAGGTGTAGATCCCTCTGCCCAAAGTACCCTGTCGGAAAGCGTGTAAAGAATGTCCAATGGAGGTGCCGAAGCACTCGGCACTTGAACTTACCCTCGAGGTAGCACCATAGAACCGCATGTCAAACGAGCTTTGGATGATGGAGCACGTCGAGCACCCAGAGTTTTTGCAGAACTGGACGGTTCCGTTCGGCATGCCGAGGTTGCAGAGCAAAGATGTACCGTGGAAACGACGTTGCTCGTTGCCTCGCGTGAGGACCTTCGTACCGTTCTTTTTTCCGGAGAACTTCCCGCTGGCTTCAACCTTTTCCCGGTAAGCGTCGTATCTCTTCATGATGTCGGGCCGGACCTGAATCTTGTACACGGCGTAGATGTTGCCCTTCGCCTTGATGTTCATCGGGTGACGCCAGGTGGAGTCGAACTTGCCATTGAAATTGATGAGCGTGAGGAAACGACAGCGGCGTGGAAAGAATACTGGATGGGTGGCTCACCTGATCGGCCACGCTCTTGTAAGCCGAGCTCTTCGGGTCGAGTAGTTTCAAGCACGGGCCTGCATTACCGATAGCATGATGAACAACTCCGTTGGAAAGAGTCTATCGAAAAACATGGTTCACACACCTGCTTTGTTTGCTGCTTCGATACAGGCTTTGCCGCAATAATCATATCGCCCTCCATCAAGGTCAGCTCCTTTCGGCATGTCATGACACCATTCGCAGCCATCAATCAGGCCGTCGCTGACGCTCTGCCTAAGGATCATCGAAACCGTCAACGTCGGAGCCCAACCCGCAAGTCGCGCGGCGTGATTACGTACTTTCGGCAACTGACAGAGCAGAACTCGGTGGCAATCCCGTTCGAATCTTGGAAGACCTTTCTCTTGCATACAAGACATCCGCGTGCGTCGTTGCGCTGCGTGGGGGGGGGGGGGGGTAATAATTAAAAATGAAACCCCGCCCCAAAGAAACGGGGTGGCGGATAAAAACCCAAAAACAAAGGGGCGGCAGATAAAACGCCCAGGGGGGTTTGGAGGAACCGGAGAACCGGGGACGACCCG
>JADGJA010000507.1:0-16505 GCA_027596035.1 Thoreauomyces humboldtii | reverse complement strand
CACCACCACCTCCCGCTCCTCATCCGTACCATCACCACCACCACGTCCATCCACCGCTACCGCCTCCCCAGTCGCACTACTCGTACGCTCCGGCCTATCACCATCCACACGCCATGCGTCCCACCTCTTCGCCGTATCACGCTTCCGTCATCCCGCAGTGCTACGAGTGTCCTCCTCCTCCTCCACCAGAGTTTCATCACCCGCTCCCACCTCCGCCTCCGTCGCCGCACCAGCAACAGCAACAGCAGTCGCACTATCCGTACTATCCAGAGTACAGACGATGGGACTGCGTGGGCTACGAGGACACGTCGGGAAGGAACGGGGAGGGATGCGGCGGCGGACACGGTCAGGGATACGGTGACCATACGAGGGGAAGACGGGGGAGTTCGGGTATGTTGGATCAATGGACTTGAAAGTAAGGGTCTGACTTATGAAGGCGCGGAGGTCTTGGGAACTTTTTTCTTTCCTTTTGTTGGTGCTCGTGGTGCTTTCCCATTTTTCATATCTTTCCTACCTTGCTTCCGGCCGACCTGACGTGCGCATCTTTTCAATTTACGGCAATTGCATTCTGCACGACCTGACATTCAGTGTTCAGCTGGACTAAAGGGGGGACCATAATCTACAACTCCTCGTGGGGAATCTCGACGCAGTCCTATCGATAAGGACGTGAGGAATGAGCGCGTGTCCCACGTGACTCTCTTCACACATAGGCTCCCGTCCTCGCTGCTCCTACCTTGATGATAACATCCTTCTTGGGGCGGTCGCCTGATAGTTCCACAAAGTATCGTGATTGTTAGCACTGCTTTCGCGATCGCCTGTCACTCTCCGCTCAGAAGTATTTACCGGGGTTAGTTGGGGTGTTTTCGATCTGGTGAATGATGTCCAGACCGTCGGTCACGCTTCCGAAGACGACGTGACGGCCATCGAGCCACGAAGTCTTGATGGTGGTGATGAAGAACTGGGATCCTGGAAGCAGAGAGCTTGGGTTTCAGTTTCGGGGTGCGTTTCAATGCCATATCCCAACATGGCCATGATCACCGTTGGTGTCCTAGTGCAATCAAAACGTTAGATCGAATCAGATTCCTCCGTTTCCGCCCGAGGGGGCAACAAAAGGCATACCTTTCCAGCGTTAGCCATGGACAGGTCGCCGGGACCGTTGTGACGCAGCTTGAAGTTCTCGTCGGCGAACTTGTTGCCGTAGATGGACTTGCCTCCCGTTCCATCTCCGTTCGTGAAGTCGCCACCCTGGATCATGAACGACTTGATGACGCGGTGGAACTTGCTTCCCTTGTATCCGAAACCTTTCTGCATACCGAAAGAGACCCAGTCAGCAATTTGGCCAACCCCAACCGAGACACCCAGGGTAGAAGTACCTCTCCGGTGCAGAGAGCACGGAAGTTCTCGACGGTCTTGGGGACCGTCTTTCCGTAAAGGCCGATGGTGACCCGACCGAGGCTGACGCCGTCTTGCTCAATGTCGAAAGCCACCTTGTTGGTGACCTTGGGCCCCGAGGCCATGACGGAGGAGGCAGATGCCACGAGGAGAGTGAGGAGAGCAAAGACACGCATGGTCGAAGGTAGGTTGTATGGAGTCGATGGGAAGGGGTGGGGGGATGTGGGTTCCAAGTGATCTCCAGCGGCCGTCACCGTCACCCGTTTCCCAAAGACGAACAACCTCACGTAAGCAGCATTTTTCCAACGGCTGCATAGGGAACCCCTTACTAGCCCCATTTCCTTCCTTTTCGGTCACCGACCCGCACCCCTCGGATGGTACATACATAGGTCGTTGAAACAATGACGGATCCTGACGAGCCATCAGAGCAGGAGCTGGAAGACATCATCAATGCAGAGCTTGCGGCTCTTGCTCCCTTGGATCAACAAGTACGCTCGGATCTCGCTGTCGACTGAAGTGGTCCTTGCTTGCTTCTGACCTGTATCTTGGGCCATCAGGAGCATGACGAGCATGATGACGACGGGAGGCCCCATGAGGACGACCTAGGTTCTTCTCCAGCGCTCGAGGTACGACATGACTGGCCACCCTGCCAAGCAGCTTACGATCGCAACTGATTCGCCGAGGTTGCAGAGAATGGATTCCTGGGCGGACTACCTGCACACTTTGCAAAGTAATGACGAAGACTTCCAACGGCGGAATGAAATGGAAGAGAGTTCCGTGCTCGATGGTCTCCTCATGGACGACGGTGCTGTGAGTGGTGCGGTAGCAGCATCTGCAGCATCGGCGATCACCGATGAATCGTTTTCGAGAGATCCTCAGTGAGCAACGATACACGTAGTCTAGTCTATTTGTTCTACTGTACTAAATAATTTCTAGAGTCTTAGGAGAAGGTACATCTGAGAAAGGATTTTCTTGGTGAACTTGCTTCAAACACCTTCATCAACCTGCAAGCTTGTAGAAACCGACGAGGCACTTCGGGCCGCAGTGACGGCACACGAGAGACGTCTGAGGTAGCGATTCGCCAGTCGTGATGTGGGGAATTGAGCTTTACTCATATGCTTTCCGTCATAGTAACCTACTGGAGAGCTCAAATAGCGAGCATGCTCTCTTAAAAGCGATGCAGGCGGAGGCCGACTCGGCAGGATTAGCATTGACCCAGCCCATCCGGCGAGAAGCCATTGAGGAAACAGTCGGTTCCGTGCCTTGGAGGGACTCTGTAAATCTTGAGGACGACCACGTGGGGAGTCCCGAGGCCGGTGCTCTTGCGATCAACAGCATGGGATCCAGTTTGGACTCTCTGGCTGGGGCAGACCTGGCCGAAGAGGTCAGATCGGATAGCAGGAACGAACCACTGTTTCTCGTCAATGCTTCTGCTGACACACACATCACTCAGGAGTTGCAACTTCAGCGTGCCGAAGAAAAGCACCTTACGGCCGAACACACCGATCTGATCAAACTGCAACGCGAGGAATCAGGGGAGCACGCCTCCCTCCAGTTCCAGCTCGACTCCCTGCACGCTCGGAAGACGGGGTCGGTTCGAGCCGTTCGACAGATGAAGCAGCAGGCGAGGGACCTGCACGAGAAGTCGAAGCGAGTGGTGACCTGGTTGACGAGCGACGGGAAGGCGGCCTACGAAAAAGAAAAGGAGAGAGCTGCGGCTCTGATGGCCCGATTGCAAGCCCTCATGGCGACCCACGAGGCGCTACAGAAGTCGCTGGAAGCGGCGCTGGCGAGCAGGGCCAGTAGTCTACGAGATAGAGAGTTTAGTGCTCGGGCAGTCTCGGCGGAGGAAAAGCCATTGCGCGCTCAGGTCGATCAGCTAACCGCGGAGATCGGAAGCTTGAACGAGCGACTGGATGATCAGGAGCGATTGCTGGAGGAGAAAAAGGCGAAACGGGATCTAAGGATGTTGCAGATGTTGGAGGAGGAAGAGGCGCATAGGAAACGTGAACTGCAGATGCTGCTAGCGTCTTTACGTCGGCAGAAGGGATCGATGGCCGTGACAGTGGAAGAACTGGGTGAGCTGCTCACTCTCGAGCTAGCCGGAAGTGGTCTGGGGAAGGTGCGTGTTGCTCTATTCGGATCCGTGATGCACTTGTTTCAGTAGAGTGAACTTCTCATCATATTTCAGGTGCCAGACATACTCAGAGCTCCGAAGATTCGTCGGGTGGTTCTTGACAACAACCACCTCTCCGACCTTCAGGGATTGCAATATTTGAAAGATCTGCGATTTTTGAGCATACAGGTAGAGATAGAGGCACCTGGATGAAGTGTATGCTCAATCAAGGTGTATGCTCATTCACACTCTCAGAACAACCGCTGCGGAAATCTTGATCTGTCCTGGTTCGTCGAACTTCGAATTCTCAATGCATCGAAGAATATGTTGACGGAGCTTCTAGTAAGTGCATTACTCATCATTATCCGTGTGACTTTGCACTCACTCTTCATTCCCTAAGTTCGGCGATGGAGAAGCCCGAACCGACCTACGTATGCTCATTTACGTTGATTTGTCAGACAACCGGCTATACAACCCGGTTCTTGGTTTGAGTTCCTCGACCCTTTTGCAGTACCTGAACGTATCGGGAAATGCCTTCATGGACCTGCCAGAGATGCCAAATGATCTTCTTTACGAGCTGGATGCTCATCATAACAATATAAGGTACGGAAAAGCGAAACTTGTGTCCTTATCAACCTCCTTATTTCTCGTCTTCTGCAAGATACATGACAATAAGCCGCTGGTCTCCAAACCTGCGAATTCTCAATACTTCCTTCAACAACATTCGTACTTGCGATCCTGTGTCTATGGCTATGTCTCCCTTCTTGCAGGAGATCAACATCTCCAACAATCTTATCACAGGTACCGTCTTAGTTGATAAGCGCAATTTCTGCAGGGTCATTCAATCTTATATGCTTCTTAGACTTCACGTCACTCTTCAGCATCGCTGTCTGCCGAGATCTCGAGGTTTTGGACATGCGCGAGAATCCGATCATGAGCAGCACCGACTTTTACTCTGCAATCGCAGTCCTGTTTCCAAAATTAAAGGCAAACTAATCGGGCGAGGTTACTGACGACAAAAAGGCTTGCTAACATCCTACCGTCCGCAGATGATAAATGGAATGGAAATGTCCACGTTGGCTGCGGAAATGGGGCAGAGGAGGCTCGGAGTGCGGACCCCCGCCCGAGCCCTCAAGTGGTGCAAATTGGCGATGGATCATCTGCAGATCTTCATTGAGAACGAGCATAAGTACGGTTTTGAAACACCGGGAGCCGTCTGTCTGCTCAACGATGCTCACATTTGCTACGTCTATCACGCAGTCGACAGATCAGCATGGAGAAGCTCGCTGAATGGAGAGAGCTGCAGCAAGGACAAGAAAGAGTACAAGATCCTCATTCTTCGAGTTGATGGTTCTCCGGATACTCACGCTGCTTCCCTCATGAACTCAGGCAATAGCCGCTTCCATGGGGCCGAGATACCGACCCTTTCTCCGGTACCTTCATGCAGCAAAAGTTGATGAAGAGCAAGGCGAAGAGCCCGCCGTCCAGGAGCAACGGATGGACTGGTTGACTGCATTGCTCAAGCAAAATCTTGCGCTTTCCGACCGCATGAGGAAGGCGAAGGACCCGCATCCGTAAGTAAATCAGAGCTATATCCCCTAAAACGACTTTGGCGAGCTGAATACAGTTCGGTGTCAGTGATATGGCACTCTCGGTTCGCGTCGATGAGCTCGCCTACGATATCATGATTTTCTCCGTCACGATCGTGCAGGCCATGTGGCGGGGCAGGAGATATCGCAGACGGATACGCATGAGGAAAGGAGGTGACCACACTGCTGAATGACGACTTCTTGGCCCATTAACAACGATCTCATACAAACATTGCAGCTGCCAGAACCATTCAAAGGTGGTGGAAGCTCTGTCTCGCCGGACACCCAGCCATTCTAGCCTTGCGTGAAAAGAAGCAGGTCGCCGCCGGCAAGATACAGCAGGCGTGGAAGGGTGAGTCTTTTGTCCTGCCATCGAAGTGCGGACAACATGGGCAGGTGCTGATATGTCCTGCTGTACTTTAGACATGAAACAGCGACGTGCTGCAGTTCGGAAACCCGAACCTTTGCTACCACCATCACCTATAACCGAGATAACGATCGAACCTCCTCCACGACCGATCACCATCGCTCAACCTCCTATGCGACCTCATTGGCCGGAAACGTCAGAGCCGTCAGAAGATGACGTTGATGGAGGTGACTTAGTATCTGTGGATGTGTCCGATCACATAGCCGTTCTAACACTCATCCCGCTTCAGATCCAGGTTTGGATGAATGGTTGGAGGGACTGGACGATAAAAAGGAGTTCTTCTGCGGAGAGGAGACGCTTATGGACAATAACCATCTTCAACCCGTGGACGCTCATCCTCACCAAAAGGAAGTAGCCCCGTGGCCCACTGGAGCCGATCCCGAGGCGGAAAACTTCCTCAGACATCAGGTATGAAACACAGTCGAAAACCCCATTTCGAGTAGACGCCGAAACGTGATCTGACAGGTCCCCATCGCAGTTCGAGAGCATGGTGAATGACCCTAAAGTCCAGCGGATCCAGCCACGCAGTCCGATGCGGAACCTCCTTCTGAGTCGTGGAGTCGTCCGGGTTCCCAAAGCGGGAGAAGGGACGTTTGGTCACATCCTCTACGAAGAGGACGAGGTCCCGCATGGACGCTTCTCGGGACTCACGGGGGGGATGCTGATGTCTCGTCGATGGGAGCAGGGTTTGAACAACTCAGGATCCACCACCCGGGCTGGTTCCGCGGGTGTACCGGCCATGGCTCCATCACGACAACTCCCTCCACCTGCGGCAGCAGTTGCGGAAGGGAGAAGCGAGGTCTCAAAGGGAGGCGAAGAGTCGGCAAGTCAGGAGGGTTCTGGGTGGTAAGCTGAGTACCTAAGGTCATTAGAGAATCAGAAGAGACTTACCCCGATGTTTTTAGGAATCTCACCAGTAAGCTCACTCAAGCTCTCTGGGAAAGAAAAGTCAATCGCGACAAAAACATGAGAGATCAAGCCGAGACGCGAGAACTTCTTAAAGGCACGAATCTGACTCGGCTTGGCTCCATAATTCCTGTCGCTGATTCTGAAATTTGATAGATCCAATGGAGCGCTTGAAAGCGCACCGTGAGCTGCAGAACCGAGGACCCCGTGAAAGCCACAATTCGAAAGTGACTTACGAATGGGACGTGCAGCGTTTGGAGGAGATGTCAGGAGAAGCCACCCGACGACCGATACTGAAGCTTCCTCCTTTGTCGTACTCACACGAAGTATCGCAAGTGCCGCCGTCGGGAGCGCCTCGTGAAGGTTTGTCGAATTCAGCATGAAGACTCGATTCGTAACGAATGTGCTGACGAATGGTTTGCACGACAGGTCACGGTCCAACACTTCTCATCAACAACTATCTCGTGAAGAAGTTCACAACCGGGCTGAAAAAACCAGCGAATCAACCGCGAGTGGTATACTCCGCGCTCAATCTTCCACCCGGTGTTCAAAGCAGCATCGGGGGCAACGGTCAGCATACGTTGCCGGCTTATGCGCCGCCTCTTGGCGAACACAGTCATCGGCAGCTGCAATACGCGTTCGATCATTCCGACCACCTGCCCGCGCTCTAAGCAGTGGCAAGTGAAGAATGAATTCCATGTAAATATTGTAAATGAGGATAGAAGAGAGAAGGGAGGGAAGTCGAGAGGATCATTGAGCCGTTTGCGGGCGAGATGGACTGGGGCTTCTGCCGTGAACAGAAAGTACGTCTGACAGAGGAGGATCGTACTCTGCATCCATATGTTTTGGAAGCATAAGAGGACGCTTCGCTGATCTCGATCGTGCGGTAGAACCTGGAAGCAGAGGTGCGCTCTCGATTCTCTCCTTTGAAGGTTCCGGGGTCCCAGGTCGAGAATCTACTCTCAGGTCCATGGTCTTCAAGGAGTCTGAGGCAATACGTCCAGCCGGATTCGGACTCGGCCGTCGTCGGCCAGATGACTTTTGCCCGCATGTTCGTTGCGAAGGTGCGCTTTGAACTCGCCGTCTGCTGTCATAGTGCGGCAACAAGATATTGGTCTTTGCAGCAGGTTCTCTCCGCGTGGGTGCATTCACGCCGGAGACTACATGGAGTTCGGACAGCGAATCGCCGCCCTCCTCCGCGGTGCCGCTGCCGGCCGCAGAAGTCGGTCTGTGATGAGATGATCGCGCTATTGCCAGTCCGATGGCGGAAGCTCGACTGGATGCGGATTGCGTATGTCGATGGTGACGACGCGGTAAGAGTAGGTTTGGCGGTTCCACTGCATGCTCCCGTCCTGCCTCGGAGATCTGCTGGTAAACGTTCTTCTTTTGAACGATTGCGAGATCAGCGGGACCCGTGTCGATCTTTGCGGCCTCTGCGGTGACGCCGACCGATAGTGGATGGTGGTCGATGTGGGCATGGAACAGCTCTGAAGCGGTGGGAGGACGCTTGTGGATGCGCAAAGCACGTATGAATTCCGATGTCATGGGGAATCCATGCGTAACGACGGAGGCGAGAGTCAGATCGATTTTATGAGGCGAAACGTGTATTGTACGTTTCTTTCGGACGTGCGGCTCATAAGCGCCGGAGAATTGCCAGATGGGCCTGCACTGCCCTTGCAGATGGGCGGGGGCCGAGACTCGAGAGCCTTGCTCTGTCGGAAAATGGCGGCGAACGGGCGAACGGGGCGAACGGGGCGAACGGGGCGGAGTTCAGCAGCACGTGTAGGGCTAGGGCTTTGGGTTCCCTCCCGCAAGGATTTCGCAGATTGGCAGATGCATCTTGGGTCGCCACCAGAAACGTAACGAAAGCTTTCCCACGCCGAGACGAGATCCCAGCGCAGCCCGAAATCTACTACTACCCATCTTCACGTAACCAAGCACCCGCTTCCTCAGCTCGTTCACCATGTCTCAGTCTGCGCGCATCGATGCCGTCCAGGACTCGGTCCTCCGAACCGGTCGCACGGTCGACTGGCCCCAAAAGGGAAACCGGCCAGCCTACATCTCGGAGATTTACGGTCAGAACGTGTTCGACCTCAAGGGCCTCCAGTCTACCCTCCCCAAGCCCGTCTACGCTCGCTTCATCCAGCAGATCAAGGTGCGTTGTTGTCCAGGTGCCTGTGCCAACGGAATTGGGAGATGGGACAATGCGTGGGGAAAGAACGTCAACACGCGTCCGTCGTCCTACTCGCATCGCATTTTGCATGATTATGACATAGTTCAGCTGAGTTACTAGCCGTGCTGAGATTTAAAGCAAACGTCTTTCGCTCCTATATGATTCCATGCGATGCGAGTTGGACTCGTAGTGTCTTGACGTGGGCCTGAGTCTCGAGGTACCTGTTGGCTGACCAGGGCAATCCTTCTTGTTTCTCATGTACAGGGTCGCCAAACCCTTGACCGTGCTACCGCTGATGCCGTCGCTCACGCCGCCAAGGTTTGGGCAATGGACCGGTACGTTTCCGGAGCACCTGCACATGTCATCGTGTTTTTCTAATGCGAGCTCTCTCCAGTGGCGCTACCCACTTCACGCACTGGTTCCAGCCCCAGACCGGAACCACGGCAGAGAAGCACGACAGTTTCTTGACCCTCAAGACGGTCATCACCAACGGAATCGAGGAGACCAGCGCCATCGACGCGTTCTCGGGTTCCCAGCTGCTCCAGTCAGAGCCCGACGCATCCTCCTTCCCCAACGGAGGCATGCGTACCACGTTCGAGGCACGTGGTTACACCATTTGGGACACGACCAGGTTAGCAATTGCCTTATGTCGAGATCTACTCCACTCCCCGATCCTGACTCCGTTCTCTCAGCCCTATGTTCCTGCGCCCCGGACCTCACAGCACTTCCATTCTTTACATCCCGTCAGTCTTCATTTCGTACAATGGCGAAGCTCTTGACGAGAAGACCATCTTGCTGCGCTCCTCCGAAGTGCTGTCTAACGCCGCCGTCAAGTTGCTGAACGTGCTTGGCGACAAGGACACCAAGCGCGTGTATGCAACTCTCGGCACGGAACAAGAGTTCTTCTTGATCGACCGATCTTTGTACAACTTGCGCCCTGACTTGAAGATCACTGGCCGGACGCTTGTGGGGACTGTGCCCCCCAAGCACCAACAGCTGGAGGACCACTACTTTGGTCAGATTCCTTCCCGAGTGCTCGCCACTATCAGCGAGGCGGAGCTTGAGCTCTACAAGCTCGGTGTGCCCGTCAAGACACGTCACAACGAGGTTGCACCCAACCAGTTTGAGATCGCGCCCATCTTCGAGGAGGCCAGTGTTGCGGTGGACCACAACCTGGTCCTCATGGAGACTCTTCACCAGGTTGCACACCGCCACAAGTTGAAGGTTCTTTTCCACGAGAAGCCCTTCAAGGGTGTTAACGGCAGTGGCAAGCACTGCAACTGGTCGCTTTCCACAGACCAGGGTGACAACTTGCTCGACCCTACCGTCAAGCCCGAGACCAACTACCGCTTCCTGCTATTCCTTGTCGCAACTCTTGACGCGGTTCACAAGCACGGTGGTCTTCTCAGGGCCTCTATCGCTAGTGCGAGCAACGAGCACCGTCTCGGCGCCAACGAGGCCCCTCCCGGCATTGTTTCGGCCTTCCTCGGCGAGCATCTGACTGAGGTTCTTGACTCCATCGAACAAAGCCGAGACGTCAAGAACTTTTCGCAGCCCCATCTGCAGACTGTTAAGGTATGGAAGTGGTTCGATGCTTGCCCCTGTACTATATCCTAACCTTCAAAACTTTAGGTCGGCGGAACGGTCTTGGATCTCAAGGTCTCCACCCTTCCCCAGATCGCTCGCGATCTCACCGATCGTAACCGAACTTCGCCATTTGCTTTCACTGGCAACAAGTTCGAGTTCCGTGCTGTTGGCTCCAAGCAGAGCCCCTCCTTCCCTACCGTTCTCGTTAACGCCGCTGTTGCCGCGTCCCTCGGTGCCATTACTGACGCATTGGTCAAAGCCAAGGGTAGCAAGGCCGAGCTCGGCATCGACGATATTCTCGGCGTCGTGCGCTCTTTTATCACGTCGAGCAAGAACATCCGCTTCGAGGGCAACAACTACTCTGACGAGTGGGTCAAGGAGGCTGAGAAGCGTGGTTTGCCCAACATCAAGCAGTGCCCTGTGGCGTTCCGTCAGCTTCTCACCCCCGAGAACCAGCACCTGCTCATCAGCATGGGCATCATGACCAAGGAGGAAATTCACTCTCGATTTGAGATCCTGATGCACAAGTACGCAAAGGACCTCGTGATTGAGGGCCTGACTCTCAAGAACATGATCATGCAAGGCATTCTTCCCGCCGCTTTCACCTTCAAGAAGGAGATCACGGACCTTCTTGTCGGCCAAAAGAACCTCGGCCTCGATCATAAGGCTCTTCCCGAGTTCAAGACGCTCAACACGGTCACCAAACTCACTACCACCCTTCAGAACGCTGCGGAGAAGCTTGGAGAGATCATCGACCGCGTCGACGGCCTTGAAGGTTCCGAGGAGCAGGGCGACGTTGCGGGCAACGAGCTTACCGTTGCCCTCGAGGACGTTCGCATTGCCAGCGATGCCCTCGAAGGTTACGTGTCTGACAAGCAGTGGCCTTACCCCAAGTACACTGAGCTGCTCTTCTAGGTCGGTTCAGTTCTGTGATTCCCATCGCCCTCTGCCCTACTGTCTCCTACGTCTCCCCTTGCCTATATCCCTTCCCTCTTTTCCTGCCCCGCATATCAACGATAACTTTGGATAATCAATCTGATTTGACGAACACTTCGCGACTCTGACTAAATCTGGCATGATTGCGCTGATAGGGTACTATTTGATATCTTCCAAAAAACTAAACTACCCGGTACTTATGCCAACCGGCGAGGATATGAATTTACTTTAGAAAACATGAAGGGTCTTAGCGTTGAGAGGGGGATGTCACTGCGAGAGTCGCGCTTCTCTTGCCAGTAAGCCACTGCAAAACAAAGATAAAGAGAGTGAGCGATTGATCCCGAGACCTCGATACGGAACGACGACGGGCAGTACGTACCCCAAGACAGCTTGTTCATGCGGCCCCTCCTAGACTGACCGACCTTGAGCACCGCCTTGAACCTCACCCCGGGTCGATCCTGCACACCCAGGTCCAGGTTCAACTGATCCCCTTTCAGTCTGTAATCTCCCAGCATGGCCCCCTTGAGCTTCGACGACTCGTCCGCGTTCATGACCTTGACGGCCTGCACGGGCTCGTTGGTGGTCGTCCAGAACAGCACCCTCCCGTTCGGGTAGAAACGCAGGTACCTGAAGTAGGATATGAGGTGGGTAGGAGCGTAGTAGGATTCGACGGCCACACCCTGGCGGAGGTAGTTGGTCCTGGAAATGAAGCAGCCGTCGCAACGGACTCTGGGTCGATCCATCCACAGATCGAACCACGAGTCCCCGTATAGAGGTAGCTCGACGGACAGGGGGTCGGGAGACGGTGGACGATGCACCTTCTCGCACACGGTTCGCCACACCCTCTGTTCCGAGCACAGGACCGTCATGCGTTTGGAGACGAGGGAGAGGTTGACGACCGTCGAGGTCCCTTGTTGGAGGATGGCGAACGCTATGATCTGAGACAGGATCTCGGATGGGAGGAGGGTGCGCGTGGGGTTGAGAGGTTCGAACCCGATCTCGAGTTTCGAGAACTGTTGGACGAGCGTCTCGGTGTCGTCCGGGTTCCGGTCCGTGACCTCGGGGAAGTCGTAGTAGGTGTAAAGTTTTGAGTCGGGATCGCTGGCAGGGGCTACGGAAGAGGACGAGGAGGAGGAGGTTCCGATGGTTTGTTTGCGTAGTTGCGCTCGGATGTCCTGCTCCACGTTCGGGTTGAGCTTGTGAGCCTTTTGGTACAGCATCAAGGCTGCTGACAGGTTGCCCATTCTAGATGTACCATCCGACGTGCGTTAGCTCCCTGCAAAGCTCTCTCTTTGGAACACCGTTCCCTTCGCACCTCTCATGGCGAGTTGCTGCCATGTATGCTTCGACGCCCTCGTCGGAGTGGGTTTCCAAATCCGTCTGGGCGACTAGCGGTACGGTGGAGACCCCCGCCTCTACCGCCTTCAGCGATTTCTTCGGAGACAGGTGACGGCTGATCGCATTGGATGGTACCGCCTTCACCGTCGTGCTGGGTGGAGGGGAAGAGGCAGTCGCGGCAGCATTGGCAGAAGGTGGCGAGGTCGGCACCGCTTCTGACGCTTTCCGCGTGATGACTTCGGACCTCCACTGCTGGCGGAAGTGGTCGAGTTCTTCTGGGACTACTGGTGCTTGGAGTTCGGCATCGTTGCTTGCCATTTGCGTGCTTGTTTATCTACTGCCGGGTTGCTTCAAAGGGCGAGGGTGGGAAATCCAACCTTCGTCATGCATGAGGAATCGAACCCCAGGAAGACTCGAGAACCCGTGGTCTCGGGTCTGTACCGAGGGTGTCCGTCCGGTTCGGTTCTATAGGGCTGCTTGCGTCGGTTGTTCCACCCCATCTCTCACAGACAACTACGAGATCTCGCCTTCTTCAATCCAACTTCCGAGGCCGTTCCCCTTTTTGAACCGATCACTTCTCTCGAAAGTCATGCCTGTACTTATCGCTGGGTGCAGCGGCAACGTCGGTCAACAGTGCATCGAGGCCGCCCTTTCTCGCCAAAGTTCGAGGTCTCGGCCGTACGCCCTCCAAGCTGTCGACCGAGCTCCTTGACCGCCTCGAGTCGTTCGTGACCCCCAAGAGCGCATACGATCTAATCCCTCGCCACGGCCGTCACCGGCGTCAACGCGGTGATATGCGCGTGTTCAGGTACAGTTGGAGGGCATAAGTCGAGAACCCTCTCGAAAAAAAAAACGCCAAGAGTCCTTATTGGGCCGTGTGAGAGCCCTATTCGAGAGGGTTCTCCACTTCTGTCGCGCCACTGTACACCAGAGCTCGTCCTCGAAGGCCAGCTCTTCCTGCTCCGCGCGTGCGAACGGGCCGGCATCATACATCAGGCGATACGTCTCTGCATCGTGGAACTACGATTGGCGTAACCCTTCCCTCGGCGACGAGCCGATGTACGATGCCTACATGGTCTTCCATAACCACGTCGCCCTGTCGAGCACAGTGAGATTCGACGTCATCCTCACCGGTGTGCTGGCCGAGGCCTTCTTCGGAGTGCAATCCGAAGCAAGGATTCACGCCCAAGGAAGGTGGAGTCTGGGGACATGGACCGCAGTCGACCGTCGCGGAGCCGAGAACGAAGGCGATGTCGATCTGGGGGAGAAGGGAGGAGAGCTGGTTCATGACGTCCGCAAGAGACGCTGCGGTCGAGGTCGTCACGTCGTCGAGGTCGCTGCGGACAAGGGTGGATTCTGGAATCTGTACAGCTGGGAATGCGGCCTAAAAGAACGCGAGAGCTACATACAAGACTGGGAGTGACGATGAACGGGACTGTTGAGGATCTGGAGAAAATGGCAATAGCGGCAAAGACCGACGGGCGATCTCGCCACTTGGTGGACCTTTGGTTTCAGCATTTCACTGTCAAGGGCACTTGGAATCTGAAGACTCGTGACAACGACAGGTTTCCTGGCTTGAAGACTACGAGTTTGGAGGTCTTTCTAGCCCAAAATCCCAGAGCCTAATAATAATTCAGTATCATTTCAAACATTTGAATCACTTCTCGAGGGAAGGGCTGGTCCCACCTCGGCGACTCTTGACGACGACGACAAGGTCGCTTCTTGCCGAAATGTCCCGAGAACCCAAGAACAGCACCCCCGCGAACGAACTCGACAGCGTGGACAGCTGGTCCTGCCCAGGTGACGTCGGAACAAAGACGTTTTTTGGCTGATTTCTTGTGACAATCGATTGACGCCGGAAACTGCCGAGACGCCTCCCCCTTTCATACAAAAGAAACGACCGCCCCATCTCATTCCCCTCCCCCTCCATCGTCGTTCGCGCATTCTCCACACGCAAACACTTTTCATCATCATCATGGCTCCCGTAAAGGTCGGAATCAACGGCTTCGGTCGTATCGGACGTCTCGTTCTGCGTGCTTCCACTCAGAAGAAGGACCAGGTCCAGGTGAGCAATCGCGACTCCGTCGTTCACAGATCCTTTGTGGGAAAATGTGGGAGGCTACCGGACCTTCAGTCTCATCGGTCCCTTCGTGCAGGTTGTTGCCATCAACGACCCCTTCATCGATGTCGAGTACATGGTCTACCTCCTCAAGTACGACTCCACCCACGGCCGATTCACCGGAACTGCCGAGCACAAGGATGGAAAGCTGATCGTCAACGGCAACGCCATCGAGGTGCATTCCGCCAGGAACCCCGAAGAGATTCCTTGGGGCAAGGCTGGAGCCGACTACGTTGTCGAGTCCACCGGTGTCTTCACCACCAACGAGAAGGCTGGCCTCCACCTGAAGGGCGGAGCCAAGAAGGTCATCATCTCTGCTCCCTCGAGCGATGCCCCCATGTTCGTCATGGGTGTCAACCACGAGAAGTACGACCCTTCCATCAAGGTCCTGTCCAACGCTTCCTGCACCACCAACTGCCTGGCACCCGTCGCCAAGGTTCTCCACGAGGAGTACGGAATCGTCGAGGGACTCATGTCCACCATCCACTCCGTCACCGCCACCCAGAAGACCGTCGACGGACCTTCCGGCAAGGACTGGCGTGCCGGCCGTGGTGCTTCCCAGAACATCATCCCCGCCTCGACCGGTGCTGCCAAGGCTGTCGGCAAGGTTATCCCTGAGCTCAACGGCAAGCTGACCGGCATGTCCTTCCGCGTCAGCACCGCTGACGTCTCGGTTGTTGACCTTACCGTCAAGCTTGGCAAGGCCGCCAAGTATGCCGACATTGTCGCTACCATCAAGAAGGCTGCTGATGGACCCCTCAAGGGTGTGCTCGGTTACACCGAAGACGAGGTTGTCTCGTCCGACTTCATCGGAGACTCGCACTCCTCCATCTTCGACATCAAGGCCGGAATCGCGCTCAACGACTCGTTTGTCAAGGTGATTGCGTGGTACGACAACGAGATGGGATACTCCCACCGTGTCGTCGACCTCATCATCTACGCTGCCGGTCGCGACGCTTCCGCATGAATCGGCGGCCCCCGTCCTAGCCTGTGATGCCTCAATCCACACTACCTTTTCCCCCCGACACCGTCCTTGTAAACACACATACCTTCATCAAAGAATATCTTTTGGAAAACACACCTTCACTGCTCGCTCTCTTGCGTCTTCTGTAGCGGTTACACATGCGAGATTGGTTTCCCTCCGAGCAGCAGCAGGATCCGCGCAGTTGGAACGGCCGTGAATGGTTCCGCTTTCACCGCAATCTGTAATGCTGGTCTCGAAAGAGTATGAAAGGTCATGAAAGACTTGCCCTGTGCAAGCACAGAGTTTCCCGAAGGGATGCCCCCTCTCCGAGAGAGCTTGGACTCCTATCAGGTCGCAGCGCACGGCCTCGAACTCTATGTGGCTTCTTGGACCGTGGCATCTCAAGTCACCAGCGCGTTGCAATTGGTAACAAGGTGCCCCCAGAATGCACGTTTGGGCCAAGATGACGTTTCCCTCCTTCCCCCCTGGGGACGACTGGCATCGTAACTGTATGTACTGTACACCCGGCGGTGCCGCCGACCCTCGGGTGCCATAATAGGGTAGGAGGGTATGAGGGTTGGAGAGAGAAGTCGGTCAGGGAAAGTCGTTCCACTTTCATTCTTTTTGCGATCGATCGAGGCGACGTGTGTCTACCGGTAACTGTCATAGGGGCTGCCTGGACTCCTGGGGACTTTTCGCACATTCTGATTTTCTGGGTTTCCGGTTGTGTGTCGACCGTGGGAGACGACGTCATCAACGATGGGAGAGGGAGGGGATCGGCAGAGAGATTTCCCTGCGTCCGAGCCGCTTGGGCCCAGCGTCTGGATCGCACCCTCCGGCGGAACCACAGTCCTGGATACAGAGCTTGGTCCGCGGGCGGGTTCTGGATCTTCTCACAGAACATTTTTATTTTTCTTTAGGCCCTCGCACCAGCACAACGATTCCTCCTGGCAGAGCT
>JADGJA010000506.1:0-16584 GCA_027596035.1 Thoreauomyces humboldtii | reverse complement strand
TCTTTGGTAGCTTGTGCTTGTGCTGGTCTCGAACCAAGAGGGATGCTCGGTTGTTGAGGAATGCTAATGCGCTGAAGAGGGAGGGAGGGGGAGGGGCAGAAACGTCGGCGCGAAGGCGAGAAGGGCTTTGTGCGAGAGCTGTCGGCAAGGTCCGAAAGGGGGAAACACTTGGCCTTCCCCACTTCCAAAAGACAAGACATGTTCAGTTTTCCTCATTCCTGACTCCGCTTGTTCCCTCTCTCTAGCATTTCGTCGTTACCGACTCTGGAGGCAGATTCCATCAGAGAGATAGCCGTGGTTCCTCGTGCACACCATTGTCTACTGTCCAACCAGAACGTTTTGTTCCGGACTCGTCTCCAAAAGGAAGAGAGGGTGCAAGGAAGAGAGCTAGCTGTGCGGGTCTTTTTGGTTGCGACTCCATCATCTATGCTGGACAAGGACAAGCATCCTCAACAGGAGACAAAGGGCAGGCTAGCGCACCTCAACTACGGCTCTCCTCCTCCACCACCCACGCTCCCCCTTCCACCCCGTCCTCCTCCCCAGAGGACAGTCTACTTTCGCGTTCACGTCCAGCACCCCCCTTCTCCCACGTCCGACGTCGCTTCCGAACGAGGAACCTCCTGCGACCTCGACCCCACTTCCAACGGGCGGTCCGAAGACACCGAAGTCAACGAGCGTCGAAGCGACAACACGGTTTCTACCTGGAAGACGAACCCTCGACCACGGAGCAAACTGCCATCCTCGACCGGTCCTGCCTCCACAGTCCACGGTTCTTCCGGGGAGACGAGCTCGACCGATCGGACTTTGCAAACCCCTCCCGTGTCAACGCCGTCCGAAGGAAGCGTCGCTCGGGACTCTACTCCCCCTCGTCACGACGACCGCACCCACATGAAGCCAATATCACCAGCGCTTTCGAGCGAGGATTCTCACGTGAAACGTAGGACGTTGTTATGATGACCTCGTTTACTGCTGCTCCTACTCCAAATCTCACACTGAATTCTACAGCATCGCAACCGGACGCTGCTCAGCAAGTTTCGACGCAACGTGGAAAGGGCATCGCGAAGCGGAAACGAAAGTCCATCTCCCACGCCGAACTTCCGGTGGCGTCTACGGATGATGCAACCATTGGATCTGCTGCTCCGCCGCCATCGAAGCTTCGGGAACGCCGCGGCGCGTCGAACAAACATGGCAACGAAGACTCTGGGAGCGCCCGACCCGCCTCGCGCTCCACCGACAAGAGTGCACCCGCCCAGAAGAAGACGTTGGGGAAACCTCGGGACCACCGTGATCATCCGAAGCGCGCCCTGGAGCCCTGTATATCTGGAGTCGAGTATGTGAAGGCGCATACGACTCTGTACTCTCCATGTAAGAGGGTCATGGGTCGGTTCTTTTTTTAACCTTCGGCCGGTAATCTAAACCTGTCGGATTTGGATAGTGGGTGCGGACACAGTGAGGTTACCTGAGAATGCCAGCTTTGAAACTGTGGAACTAGAGTATCCGGGCGTGAAAGCTACAGAGACGTAGGTTCCATTCTTCGGCACATGTGCACTTGCGCCTTCGCTCACACGTTCTTTTCTCCGGCAGGTTTCCACTGGTGGTTCCCTCTAATGCAGAAGAGTACGATCCGTCGAAGGACGTTCGTGACACGGCCGGCATGATCGTCGCCCACTGCGTGCCGGACGAGGACGTCTCAGTGTTCGGAGATACCAAGAGCGGGATCCTCCGCAGCATCCGACGCGCCGTGTACCACAAGAGTGCGGTCGATCTGAAGGCCGCCGTGCTGATGTGGAACGAGCAGATGTCGCTGTTGAAGGAGAGGAGGGTGTTTGCTGACGCCGAGTTTACGGGGCCGGGTGCCTCGTATCCCATGGTGGCGCACATCCTCGAGCAGTCGTACGCTCGCTCCGTGGCTCCTCATTCGGATTCCTTGAGGAAATATGAGGGTACCGAAAGCTGGGTTCTTGCTTTTGGCTTGCGACATGGCTGACCTTTCACCTTGACTTGATCGCGAAGGATTTTCCAATAATGTTTACGGCGAAGTGAGACCCAGTTTCGTCAACACTTTGATACAAGAAGCGGGGATCAAGCCACATCATATCTTTGTCGACATGGTGAGTAGTCTTCTCTCACCGTCCACCTACTTCATCCTTCCGTGTGAACTACAAGCACGCTGACTTTCCCTATTTTCAGGGAAGCGGAATCGGAAATGTTGTATTGCAAGTAGCGGCACAAGTCCTCTGCTACTCGTACGGGATCGAGGTGATGGACATCCCCGCCGGACTCGCAGCCAAGCAAAAAGACGAGTTCATCTCCCGAATGAGATACTACTCGAAACCGTGCGGCAGGATAAAATTGAAGCATGGCGACTTCTTGGAGGACGCCAGCATGCACGAGGTCATCAAATCGGCTGACGTCATCTTTGTCAACAAGTAAGTGGTGACTGGAGCTCGTATCTTTGCATCGTGATTGTTGACCACGGTCACTTTTCTTGTGAAACAGTTATGCATTCAAACCGGAATTGAATCAGAATATTCTTGCAACGTTTTTGGACCTCAAGGAGAAGGCCATCGTACGTTCTAATGTCGCGTGGCAGTGTTTGTGCGTATTTCGAGTGTCTGACGGGTCCCATTTTCTTGCACAGGTCGTCTCTCTCAAAAGCTTCCTTCCAGTCGACCGGCCGACTGCTCGCAGCGTACGACGGAGCAACGCCATCGAATCCATTTTCTCAGTGAAAGAGGTACGGCTTTCTTCAATGCGATTTCCGGGCGAACGCAGGTTTTTTTAAGTGGAAAGCTGATACCACTCCGTTGCAGCACTTTTTTGGGCGCAACCAGATGTCGTGGATGAGCGAAGGCGGAAGTTTCTTTATCCACACTGTCAACCGAGGTCAACTCGCCAAGCGCATGCGCTGATCCTGCCCCTTTCGCTCTCGCCGACTATGGTCCGGTCGAAGGGCGTGATGATCGTTCTCGCCTACTTTTCGATTTTCTGTGCGTTTTTTTGTTTGTGTTGTGTTGTCCCCTGTGCGGGGTGTGTTTGCTTTCAGCAAACTTTATGTTGTATTTAAGAAGGGTAGCGATAATAATGATCAAGTGTTCTGTTTCGGTTTCATCAACATCATAGGCCGATCTGCCATACGTATGATAGATAAATACGAGGGCAGCTGGATGCGGTTCGTCAAGATCCGATATCCCCATTCCGTGTCTGCTTGCTATCCAAGATCAAGGTTATGGGACCTACGCGAGACCGAGACTGGATAAGATGAAGCTCTTCTAGTGTACAGATGGCTTCTGCCGGTTTGATTTTTTTTACCGTCGTTGATAGACTCCACGTCCATCATGGCACCGAACACGCCGTCCTGTATCCTTTCCGGTTTGTGTGCAGCCTGGAGTTGGGCTAGGAAATCTAGGTACATGGCTTTGCTCGTATCGCTCTTCGCGGCCAGGTGAAAGTCGGGCTTTTCATGAGAAAACGGAATCAGCTTCTTCTCCTACCGCTACCGAGGAACGTTGCTTGGGGGATCTCATCGAACCTTCGTGCCTTTGACCGTCACAGCATACAAAGTGAATTGGGAAACTTTTCGGGCCCATACAGTCAGTTCAAAGTAGACAAATCAGACTGAATCGCTCGTTCTCAAAAACCCGCCCACATCCCTCCAAGATTTCCGCATTTTCGTACCGCTCAGGATCTCAAAGTCCAAATCCTTGACGCTCTTGCTCCAAAACTTTGCATCCTCGTCCTGGAAGACCTTCAGATTGACCACCTTCTTGACCAGCCATGCCACGTCCGCGGGCTGATCCGTGACGGATATACCGACGAGGAGGAGCAGGCCTCGACCGATCTTTCCCACGACCTCGCCGTCCACTGGTCATTGGGGAGAGAGAGAGAGCGGGTGAGTGAAGGAAACGAGGAAAACGAGTGGTGAGAAATTTTCGTCGAAGACACGTGGAACGGGAATGAGGAGGAGAGGGGAGAGAACCCGTTACGCTTGCGCTCTTGACTCGTTGAAGTACGGCTCTCATTGGCGGTTCGAGGAAAGTGAATGGAAATGTGGTTTGCTTTGCGAAGGGGAGACGCAGGACGCAGACGGAAAGCGAAAGCAACTGCTGCGCCATGGACTGTCATGGCGATTCCCCCGGTTGACCTTTGTCCTTGACCGTCAGAAACACACTCGTCTCGAACAACTCCAATGTCATACAACCAACAGAATCAGCAAGGCCCAGGACAATACGGCGCGCCCCCTCCTCCTCAGGGGTACGGAGGGCAGCCGGCCTACAGCAATCAGTATGGCCAGCAACAGGGAGGATACGGGCAGCAGCAACAACGGCCGCAGAACAGTTACGGTGCTCCTTCAGGTCCTCCTCCTCCCAACCAGCCCTACGGGTCCCAGCCCCAACAGCAGCAACAGCAGCAGCAAGTCGCCACTTATGGCTCAGCACCACCTCCCCAGCAGTCGTACGGTCAGCAGCAGCAACCTCAGGGATTGGGCTTCAACCGACCCGGACCCCCCACCATGCCTCCTGGAGCAGATCCGCAACTATGGGCGTGGTATCAATCTGTGGACACGGACCGTGAGTTCTTGGGAACTGTTGGACGGCAATCGTTTCAAGAAGACGGTCTGAAATTCAAAACGTTGGCCGACCAGGCAGCGGACAGATCGACGTAAAGGAACTCCAGAACGCCCTCATCAACGGAGACTGGTCCCCGTTCTCCCTGGAAGCTGTACAGATGATGATGCAGCTGTTCGATAGAGACAACTCTGGCACCATCGGGTTCGAGGAGTTTGTCGGTTTATGGCGTTACATCGAGGACTGGAAACGCATCTTCCAGCAATTTGACGCAGATCGGAGTGGGAGGATCGATCGGTTCGAGCTCAAGGTGATACTTTCAGGTTGGTTGATTCCGCTAGACTGTGGGCATCGCTGACGTTTCGGGTCTTGGTATCGATAGAGCGCCCTGCTGGCGTTCGGCTACCAGATCTCGGAACGCATCGTGGATACCATCATTCGGAAGTTTGGGCGGAAGGGTCAGTGATTGACGAAATTCATCGGATTCGGCTTTCCGCGAGTGACACCACTGAATCTTTAATTCTTCGTGGGTCTTAGGCGCCTCGGAGGCTACCTTCGATCAGTTCATTATCGCGTGCTGTCTGATCAAGAGCCTTTCCGAAGCGTTCCAGCGCGTGGACACAGACAGAGTGAGTGTCTAACCATCCTTCCCCTTCTTCTCTTGATCCTTTGTCTGACCGCTTGGTTTCCGTTTTCAGGACGGGTGGGGTAAGTAACAAGAAGTGTATGCTCCTCTCGATATGTATCGTTCATGAGTTCTAATCGCTCTCTTCCCGCGCCGTCTCCATTACGCAGTCAACATGAGCCGTAAGCACATAAGATGTACTTTTGAATATGTTAGCATCTGGTCCTTACACTTTGGCTTCCGTTTCTAGACGAAATGTTCTTGGACTTGGTCATCTCGACCAGGACCTAGGTATCGGCTTGAAGGACGGGACCTCAGACGATTCTAGCCGTACGCGGCAGTCGAAAGCGGAGGCGAGGCAAAAGCCTGGTACCGAGAAGGAGAGGCAAAAGCCGATTTCGCGGGTGTACAATATCAGTGCTATAAAGACGAGGGCATTCGCTCGCCGGCTTGTTATTGCGCAGCTACATCCTTAACAGGCTAGAGTAGGAAGTTTCCAACGCTTTCGCCTCCTCTCCCAGCTCAGTTACAATTCTCCTCCACCCGTCTGATCTGGGTTGGTTCACCGTCCGCTCCCTCGAGTACAAAGCCCGAGCAAGGACAGTCTCGGGCCCTACCATTGCATCTTCCGAAATTTCTGACGCGCAACTTGAAAGGTTGAACAGTAGAGGCCAGGGTTCATGCAATGTTAGGGAGAGTGTCAGAACGATGGCGCACCGGAGATCGAGCGAATTCCGGCCATCCCTGCTGGAGGAGTCAACAGGCTAATACCGGTAGAGGTACATGTAGCGTTGGGAGACGCGTTTCGCCACAGAGAAGAAGGCTGTGCTAAACACTTCGCCATTTTTGGCGGTTGCGAAGGCTGTGCCCAAACCACTTTCGCGGCCGGGTTAGTATACGCGGCGCGCGCAGTATAAAAGGGCATGCCCATCGTCCCATCGCCCTACCCCATCTTCACCTTCTACCAAACTCCAAGACTTCGACGCACCGACCGACCCACAGCGCTCCATCCATTCATCCATCCATCCGCACGCTCGGCATCCACACTCGAACACCCTCGACCGACATCTCCATCCGACTACGGCTGCGCAGCTCATCTCCGGGCATTCTTCGCCGACATTTCCTCGTAAGTGCTCATGATGGGTTGTTGTTGAACGCACGCGGCATCTCCCAATGCCCCTTCACTTCTGACCTCTCTCTGGTTTGTTTTTCAGGCTTCGCTCACGGCATTCAACAACGCGACGTCCATACCAGCTGAGCTCCTTACTCTCTGGGCTTCTAGGATTGGTTAGTCCACGGTCTCTTCGCTGATACGCTTCACTGCTCTCCTCTCTGATCGTCTTTCTCATCCGTTCCAGGGGACTCAAGGCGCACTGCTTCTCAGTAGTGGCCTTGCTTCGGGGCCCGATGGGCTAACCAAAGCCGGGCGCTCTGAGCTTTGAGGATTGGTAAGTCACAATATCGTCGCTTTCATGCCTTTCTTCAGTGCTCTCTTGTCTGACTATCGCTTTCTCTCTCTCTCTCTTTCTCAGGCGCCCCAAGATCTTCAGCGTTCGGCGAACCAGCCGGAGTCTCGGGCCCTCTGAGCTCCAGGGATTGGTACGTTCACAGTCTCGCAGTTTCCATTCGATCGGCTCTCGCTCCTCTTCTCTGACAATCTCTTTCTACCTTCACCAGGGAGCCTGAAGAACTCCTGACCGCGGACGGCCAGTTGAGAGGTTTCGTATTTCCGGTGGAACGAAGGATCTCGTCTGGGTCTGGGGGCTCCGCATACTTGGTATCTTCTCTCGCTCGCATGTCTTTTATGTCTCTCGTCTCTTTTGTAGGTAATGCAGCTTGCCTCCTTCACGGGAGGCGAACCGTCCCCAGCCGGTGTAAATGCATAGGGTCTACGCTTCTCACTTGTTCTTCTTCGTTCATCTCTTTCATTCAGATAAGGCACTGAACCGATCAAGGCTTCCCTCCCCTCTTTCTTTTGTACATTGTTCTCTATATCAATATCAAACTATCATCTTCGCTTTTACTTTATATGTGCGCATCTGGCATTCGCTACTATACTTGCATCTGATGTCTTCATGCTCCCTGCTTCGTCTCTGCGTGCACACATGAGCGTTGAAGCAGCCCGGTCACGACCAACCTGGAACAGCGCTTTTTGGATCGTCCTTTGTATCCACCTGAGCGACTTCTTTGCTTTCAGATTCCCATACGCTTCTGAATGGTGTCCTCGAGGGTCACTTGGTGTATACATGAACGGCAAAGGGAAGTCATCTACGGCCTTGACGGCTTGCGTCTGGAACGATTGAACCCGTTGTTTCAATGGATGGGGCGTAAAACCGTTTTTGGCAGCCATTACATCAACCTGTCGGATGGATATGCCGGAGACGGTCGAATCTGGCAAGCCGCCCGGAGGACGTACCTGGAAAGTCTTTCCCGATTTTGTAGTTGTTCAGCATACCTTGAATGCTCATCGAAAGTTGAGACAGGATTCTCGTTGACGGAAGGCATGTTGTCTGACTTGATCTAACGTCTCGGGATGGTTGAAGAAGGGAGGAAAAAGCAAAAGGACCTCGTCTCAAGCATCTCAAAACGGGTGCGTTCATGGCGAAACCGTGTTACGTCCACCTTGCTTTCACGCGGGAGAGGCACCCCAAGCGGGCATTGCCTTCATGAGCAATGGAGTCCATCTGATTAGCGAGATATTTACAGAATCAAACGTCACCACCTCTGCAGCAATGCAAACGTGGCCACTTCGAAAGACGGAGACTGTTGGTCTCAAGCAGTGGTCTCTTCAGGAATCACCGTTCCAGCCTCCGCCACCTTGTCCCCGTCCGGGCCGACGGCTCCTCCGTTTTCTGTCTCTGATCCGGCATCTCTGTTCTCATAGTACGGGTTCCGTCCGTTCAGGTATGTGATGAGCTGTGCATGGAGTGGGCTACTGGCCGTCTCGCACGGGTTGGCCTGAAAAACGGTGACCAAGATAGGTCAGTATGTTGGTGCAAGGGCTCAGGCATGGTTGTTGTGCACTCGTGTCTTACCTGGAGCGTCAAGCGGAACAGTCCGATGCATCCTTCTGGCGCGTGATCGGCGGTGGCTTCTTGTTCCTGGAGAGCTTCCCAGAGATTCTTCATCCCGTCCTCACGGATGCCGTTTCCGTACAGGTTGAGAGATGTGAGCGTGCGGTTCCCCAGAACGTACCACTGACCCTGGTGCTCGAACATGGGTTCCGATGCCGGAGTCGGATCTGGCATCTGCGTTCGACGGAAAGAAACCAATGAGTTCCTTGATCCCCGGAGTAGGAATGCGGGATCGGGACAAGACGCACCTCGTCAACTTCTTCCTTGGCTTCCTCCGCCTTGCCCTTCTTTCCTCCTTTGGTAGGGACAGCCGCCGCCCCTTTCACTCCGGCTTTGCCACCCTTGGCGGCGGTCTTATCCTCAGCGACCGTGACAGCACTGGCACCCTTCTTCGCACTCGCTGCAGTCGGAGCCGCCGCATCGCTCGCCTTGGTCTTTCCAACTGCAGCTGGTGCGGCCACGGGAGCTGCCTTTGCAGCAGCCGCCTCGGGTTTCGCAGTGGTCGCGCCAGCCTTGACAGGTTTCTTCGTCTTCGGGTCGATGGCGGCGGCAGGTTTGGAAGGTGTCTTCGATGTAGCGGCTGGACTGTTCTCCAGCGATTCTATGGATTGGACTCGAGTTCCCATCTTGGCTGAACTGTTGCGGTTGTTGCCGGACGTCGCGGCGGCGGGTCCTCCTGATGTGAGGTTGCGAAGTTTGGACTTTTTGCCTACCGTCGGGTCCTGTGGTGATGTTAGCCATGACGCATAATAACATAGTCTGCTCTAAGCGTTTTACCTCCTCTTGATCTTTCCGTTGCTTGTCCAAGTCAGCCATCGCTTTCCTTCGAGAAGCCAGCTCCTCGTGTGATAGCGGAAGATTGGACAGAGCCTTTGCGGATGGTTAGCTGTGGTATATTCAGCAAGTCATGACAACCATCGACCGAACCCGAACCTTGGCAATTGCATTCGCTCCTTCGTCTCCAATGTTGTTAAGTCCCAGAGACAAGGAGGTGAGCGTCTGATTGACCTTCAACGCCTGTCGAGAATCGTTTCAGAACATGTGCAGAAACATAAACCGAGCCCTGAAGCACTTGGAGACCAACCTCGGCCAAAGCCTCCGAGCCCTCCTTTCCGATCCGGTTGTCCCAGAGATTGAGCCCAATGAGCGTCTTGTTGACGGCCAGTTGCTCCGCGATGGCTTTTGCTCCGACATCTCCCAGATTGTTACTTCGCAGTGACAGATGTCGGACAGGGGAGTCCTCGCCCATCAACTCCGCGAACGATGACCCTGGAACAAGCGGGTTTTGGTCCAGCGAGAGAACCCGGATGAACGTCAGAGGCAACGTAGGAACCATGTGTGTGATATGCCCGGATGTTAGGCCGCAATTCCAAAATCTGCGCGGCGGGGGGGAGGTCAGTGAAGAGTCGGTTCGGGGGGTTAACGCCAAGTGCACCGTCACTTTGCGCACGGCACCTACATGAGATGAGTGAAAGTCCCACACGACACGATGAGACTAGCCAGTATCTGCACCATCTCCGCCGAAATCTGCCACCCCCTGACCTCAAGCTTCTGCAGCTCCTCCTCCTCGTCGCCCTCCCCGGTCTCGAGCACCATGGTAGGAGTGAACCGAAACCTCGAACGATAGCTCATGACAGGAGGCGACAGCGTCTGCTGGTCCTGCATCGACTGCTGTTCATCCGTTTCCTTTCCAGCAGGTCCTTCCACTTCGACCACATTGTTGCGGTCGACGGTCTCTGCTGGTTTCTCTTCTCCTTCCAGCGGAACGTGGTCTCCGTTCTCATCTGTGGCTGGGTTGTCTCCAGAGACCGACTGTGGACGTGGGGTCAGAGGGATGGGTAGTGGTGGTAGTGGACTGTGGACCGTCAGCACGCTGAACGGTTTGAAGGATCTCTTTCGACATGCTTCCTGAAAGTCCGCCTCAAAGTTGCCGGTGTACTCGATAGGCACTGCTGATAAAAGGCGGGCAATGAATACAAGGTTACAGTAAGAAGGAGAGCCTGCCTCACAGTACCTTCCGCTGCAGCTTCTTCAGTCTCCACGGTCATGTCGGCACGGTCCTCTGTGAGCTCCTCTCTTTACGTTTGGTCTTGTCTTTTGCGAGGATGAGGATGACGGTGGTGACAAACAACAAAAAGAAAATGCGCAGCGACACGCGTTAGAGCCCTACGCGTTCTGGGTGCGCATGGCCAACCGCAGCTGCTCCCGATTTTCAACGAAGACAGAGCAAGCAAACGATGGCTGCCAAGCTCACCATATTCGTCGTAGGACCACCGAGGTCCGGAAAAACATGCATAAGCAACAGCCTTGCAGAGCTCTCAGATAGTCTCAACGACCGAGTGTACCATCCAACCCAGGGCGTGCGGTGAGCCCACTCAAGTTTCTACGCGTATATCGGGCAGCCATGCTCATCCTAGGGATCCCTAACTAGGATACTCGAGTTTGATCGAAACCTGACCGTCGCGGGTGCCAGCGTGACAGTCGCTTGCGAAGTGTGGGACTGTGCCGGAGATCCCAGGTGAGTTCGCTTGTCGGCAGTTTTTGCAAACCATCGGCTCACCGACGCAACCTCTCAGATTCCAACCATCGTGGCCAGCACTCGCATCCACCGCCAACGCAGTTCTGTTTGTCGCGTCTCAAGAGACTCGGGAACGAGACCTTGATTCATGGTACTTTTCCTTAGTGTTCTGCCCCGCGTTCACCCGCTAACGCTGTCCAAAATCATCTCAAGGCACGGTCTGTTTCCAGCCTTGGACATCCGACAGATGACCATCTTCTCGCACGCCTACTCCGGCAGCGGATCAGGGAAGCAAAAGTATCGAGGCCCAGGATCCACTTCGCCGCTTGCCAAGATTCCCATCGTGCAGACGACTCTGGACGGAGACGAAGGGGCAGAGGGAGTGGGGAAGGAGTTTGATGCGTTTCTGGGTGCTGCTTACGCTCTCTGGGAGGAGAAGAGGGAGAAGGAGGAAGAAAGGATCATGCGGTGATTTGTGTACCGATATCATGCAGTGCTCTTGCGACGGAATGTATATGTTCAATAGCCAAGGTGGCAGTCGAAAAAACGCAAAACTTCCCATATATTTCAAGCATGCTTTCCCATTATTCAGCCATTCTCCTTGGTAAAGAAGCCTCTCCACCACTTCCGCTCTGTTCATTACTGGCAGACGGCTCACAGCCGTACATCTTTGGTCAGGATCGGTCCGCCGCAGTGGCTGCAGGCTCCATGCCTCCCAGTGTGTCGCCGAGCAGCCCTGCGAACATCCTCAACGCCTCCAAAAGATGTCGATAGCGGGGTGCCGAATACTTCTTGAACGCAGCCTGCGGGTTCGTCGACATTTCGGTGGCCGCCTGTTGAAACTCCGGATCGGCAAGCGCACGAGCCAGCGCTGGATCGCTTTCGATCTTCGAAAGAAAGTCAGGGGTCATCCATTCTGAACGAAGAGAAGAACTCGGGTGTCAGGAGTGCCAGGGCCGCTCATGAAGTGACACGTTGACACGGCAGCACCTTGTTTGTCCAGCAGAGACATCTGACTCTTCATCGCCTCTTGCACCTCGTTGAAGCGAAGACTGTCTGAAGCGTTTGATTTTGGCTTGATGATGGGTATCGCTCTAGGTGCCTTCTTCTGAGGGGTGCGCGACTGGTTCAGGAATCCCTTTTGGAAACCGAACGGTTTCTGCCGAAGAGGAAGGAGATGCGGATCAGACCACGATATGGCAAGGCTAGACCAGCACCGCATAAGTACCACGCACAGACTTTGACTGCGCTGAAGCTAACACTGGTTCCTCAGGTTTTGGCGGACGATACGGCTTGGGCTGGAAGCTCTGCAGCTGTTTGACCTCGTGGGACATGTCCTCAAGGGGCGGTACATCTGGAGTAAAAGTTTGTCAGCCATCTAGCTGGTACCCAAGAGAAGGCGAGGTATCATAAGATATGCGCCATCGTTGCTTACCGTCGTCATCCATTTTTGATCCAGCAACGGTGTTTGCTCCCTTGAGAGAATCACAGTTGCTGCGCGATGCAAGATCCCCTGCGCAGTCGCCAAGCGGTGCGCACGCACGTACCGGAAGCCCACTTTTTACCCACACACACAGACCCAAAAAAAACCACAAGACGCCCCCCAAACTGCATCGCAGATTCGGTGACCATCACGAAAACTCCAAATCGCAGCAGTTTCCCACACGTTTGTATCTCTCAAGGACTATCATCCTCCCATCATGGGAAAGAGAAAATTCAATCCGTTCATGGACCTCGCAGACTCGGCCAGGACCAGTCCCGACAAGCGACGTCGAAGCAGAAGCAGGAGCAGGAGCCACGACGACGAAGCCACCCTCAACGACCCTTCATCGAGCCACAGCGACTCTGAGGACACTCCCTCCGAGTCCTCCGCATTCCCAACCTCCCTCAGCATCCCATCCCGTCCCATCGATCGCAACCCTTGTTCGTCAAAAGCATACACGCGATCCCTTCGCTCCCTCCTCGTAGCTCGAACCACACGTCTCCAGTCCCTCCACGATCACTTGACCTGTCCCATCTGCTCGGACACCTACGTCGTACCCTACGGACTGGCATGCGACCATGCATTCTGCTTCAGGTGCATCAGGACCTGGTTCGCTTCGCTGGTCGAGCGCAATCAACCTATGAAGTGTCCCGTCTGCAGAGCCAACTGCACAGTGCGTCCCCGATCAGAGGTCCTTCTGGGAAGGATGGTCGATGACTGGGTCGCTGCCATGGACGAAGAGGAACGAAGGAGGGTCATGCAGCTGATCGAGACGGGAAGGACAGAGGTCAGGGAGCTGGACCGTCTACCGTTCGAGAGAGAGTTCCCTGCTGGGGACGACAGGCTCATGCCTGACCAGGAGGATGGAGTCAGGTGACCCGCGAAAGCATCTTCTTTTCTGGCGCATCATGTCCCTTACCTGTGTTCATCTGATGCCCCCATCTTCAGCCGCTGCTCACGTTGCAACTGGGAAGTCGTTACCGGTCGCTGCAGCAATCCCCTCTGCGGCCACGTTTTCGCGGATCATGGGAGCGGCACTGACTCGGAAATGGATCGTGAGGCAGTGGATTTCTACAGCGAGGAAGAAGAACGGGTGGGTACCAACCAAACTGCAGGCTGTTTTGGACTTTCTCGCGAGCTGGAGCTGTAAGTAAACGTTTCCATTCAAGATGATGAGGGGCAACGACCGTTACGGGGAAGACTCGGACGACTCCTTTGTGGTCCATGAAGGCGACGACGATCTGCACCAACAGATGCGGGAAGAATTCGCCGCGCTTGGCAGGTACGGACATTATGGAGCCGCAGCAGGCAGGCCGGGATCCGTCTGTCGCATAGCCATGTCTGATAAAAAAAACAATTTAGAGCCATTCGTGCGCCTCGCCGGCGTTCCGATAGCCTGGGACAATCCTCCGATGTGAGTAACGACCGGGCGGCCCTGGACGCGGCCTACGAGGACATCGAGGACATGGAACGTGCTATGAACTTTGCGAGTTCCGACGAGTAAGCCCTCGTGTTGAAAGCATCCGCTCTGATCCTGACACTAAAGACTTTTTCGCTTCCGTGTTTTGCAGTGAGGAGCAGCGCAACGATGATGAGTATGCGCCCAGAGAGAGGATACCCTTGGAAACAGATTCAGAGGACGACGTTCCTCGCCACGCATTCGTGTCCGACGAAGCCAGCGAAGACAGTAAGGAGGAAGGGACAGAGTCCGACGATGCCCACAGCGCTCCTCGGGTGGCGAAGACGGCCGCCAAACGTCGCACCCGTCGAGTGGTCATCTCGGACGACGACGACGACGACGACGACGACGAAGCCACCGGCTCGGAGGACGACAACGATTCGTCTCCTCATCGACCTGCGGCGGCAAGCAGACGATCTCGAAACTCGACGGTGGAAGACGATGAGGAAGTGGGATGGGAGACGGAGGATGAGGACGTCGCCACCCCGACCATGTCTCGTGCTGCCGGCCGAAGAGACTTCGACCAGCACAACGTCTCTGATGACTCGGAACGCGAACGGGGCTATGGCAACGGAGCAAGGCACGGCCGCATCAATCCAGGTGCCAGTGACGTAGATGATGACAGCGCCACGGATGAAGGCTTCCAGCACGATGACAGCGCGGCATCTTACGACGAAGAAAATTCCGTCGACTCGGATGAAGGCTTCCAGCAGGATGCTCCTGAACGATCTTCTTACGATGATGAAGATACCTTTGATTCGGATTAAGAGGAGCCACAAACGTAACGTGAGCGTGCATTCGTTCGACTATTGCTGGTCGGGCTATGCTTTGCTTCGGTCCATTCTTCCTTCGTCGTTCCCCTTTTTTTGGCCCCACTCTCGCTCGCCTTCTTCCCATCACAAGCATAGGGTGCACTATACCGTTGTAATTATCATTTTACCATAAGATATCTGGAACAAGTGCGATTCTATTTACGCAAGAGATGTTAAGCCTTTCTGTACAAGAACGATCGGCTCGCCAGCGGGATCGTCCAAAAACTCCAGTCCCGTGGCAGTCGGCGTGAGATTCTGAGAGGCGATGTACTCGTCGCTCCTGCAAAAACAAAGCGGGATTGATCAGCCATACCGTTCAACAGCAGCTGTCCCGACGTGTTGTGCAAAGCATCGCATACCAGAACTTTGTCAGATGCCTTGTACCATGGTCACAGATCATGGTGACGATGGTATGACCGGGTCCAAGTTGTCTAGCCACCCTGACCGCGGCCACGCAATTGACTGCCGACGAACTTCCAACAAACAGTCCATCGCTCCGCACGAGCCACCTCGACATCTCGACTGCTTCCCTGTCCGTGACTCTGACCGCTTCGTCGATGACATCGAGACCCGTGGAAAAGTTCTTTGTCAGCCGGTTGATGCCGACGCCCTCCACGACAGAGTCCACTTGATGTCGTCTTCGCGTCCCCTCGGCCTCGGTGGGAGAGTACAGGACCCCGTGCTTGACCTTGTGGTACAGACCCGAGCCCGTCGGGTCCGCCAGCACGGTCAGGAGTCCAGGCACGCGAGGTTTGAGGTATCGAGCCATCCCCGCCAAGGTCCCACCGGTCCCCGCTCCCAGGACGACGGCGTGCAGGACCCCTCCCGTCTGCCTCAGGACCTCGGGACCCGTGGTGGTGAAGTGAGCGTCGAAGTTGGCGAGGTTCTCGAACTGGTCGCAGAAGAAGCCTCGCGGTCTGGACGGGTCGTCCCCGGCCTCTCGGTTCATGTCGACGGCTCGACGACGTGCGAGGTTGACGTAGTGGTTCGGGTCGACGATCGAGACGGGACGGACCTTTTCGACGGTGGCTCCGAGTTTGGAGAGAAGGGCGTACTTTTCTTGCGCTTGGTCGTCCGGCATGATGATGTGGGAGAGGTAACCTCGTGCACGAGATATGACTGCAAGCGAGATGCCGGTGCTGCCGACCGTTCCCTCGAACAGGGTGTCGCCACGATGTGGGACGATAAGTCCTTTTCGTTCCGCCTAGAGCAGACACACCTCTAGCGTCAGCTGGGAACGTCGAAGGAGGGTCGGGGAAACAAAAGGGCGATGCACCTCATCGATCATGGCCAACGCGACTCGATCCTTGGGACTTGCTCCCACGTTCAGAAACTCTGCTTTGGCGAGGATCTCGCATCCTGTCTCCTCCGACAAGGAGTTTATTCGGAAAAGGGGTGTGTTTCCTATCAGCCCCGCCACTCCGTCTCGCACTGCCCCTGGTGCCGGGTCAGCAGGACGCGTGGAGTTCCGTCGTTTCCTGGGGCGATGACGGGAGTTGGTGCGGAGGAGTAGGATGACTGCTGACGCTGTTGTTATGGAAGCACCCAACAGCAAACCAATGGCCAACGAAGTCCTGGTGTCCATTGCCGAAAGGGAACGCAGAGGGCTGTCTGTGGTACGTGCAAACCAGACTTGACCTCTCCCGTCACCCAAGCAAGCCCCGTTCCAACGGCGCGACCAGGCTCCCTTCCTCATCCCCAACAAATCTCCACATCTCCACCGACATCCTCGACCTTCTCTTGACCCTTCTCCGTACAGCAAACCATCATCAATCATCCTCATCAGGACGCGTAGTCCCTAACATCCCAGTCCCTCAACCCACCACCCGTCGCCCTCAACCACCCACTCTTCTCCCTCCGCGGCGCACAACCATCTCACACAATGTCGGAAGGCTCGGAAATCCTTGACACGTATCAAAGGGAATACGACACCCTCCACGAGACCCTCATACGACAGGTCGAGGCCATCGGAGCAGCAACAGGAGGTTTGTCTATCGGGTCTTCAACCACTGCCATCCAACGGCTCACATCTCCCCCCCTCCCCC
>JADGJA010000505.1:0-16592 GCA_027596035.1 Thoreauomyces humboldtii | reverse complement strand
GGTAAAAATGGAAGCATTCTCAATCCCGCGACTTTCCGCGCACGATTCAGGACGAACGAACGACTCTTCTGGCGGACCTCGCGAGCGCGGAGGCTTTGAAGAAGGCGAATCGGGCGGAGCTGGAGCGGTACAAGGATTGCGATCCAGCGTTGCTGGAGGCGAAGGAGAAGGCTACAAAGATTGCGAAGGCTGCGGCGAATCGGTGGACAGGTGAGGGGGGTTTCTGTCCGATCAGCATGATGGCGTGTATGAGAATAACGCTCGAACGGTCATCATCAGACAACATCTTCGCGATACAGACGTACTGCTCCCGTCAGTTCGGTATGCCGGGTCAGCAGTTCGCTGAACAGTTCCAGATACCGGACACTTTCGACAATCTGTAACACGAGATTTATTGCAACTTCGTCGCTGGGCTGGGAGAGGTCGAGGATGGACTAGACGTCATGCGTATCCTGCGTACTCCGTGGTATAACAATAAAACCCCGTGCACGTGAATTCAAGTAAGTTCAACTTGTCAAGAAAGATTGAGCCCTGCTATTCGATACGAACAGAACATGGATAGACAAAAAAAAAGAGAAATCAAGACAGCACAAGGGAATAGAGGGGAAAAGAAGCGGAGAAGAAAGAAAGAACAAAGTCCTGTCTTTACTTCTTCTCGTCGGAGACGACCTGAGTGTAGCCCTTGGAGTCGTAGACGGGGAGTTTCTCGTCCTTCTCGACGTTGACCATGACAGCATCGGCGGCATCCTCGGAGAGGAGGACGGCGGTGTAGGCGGGAGCCTGGCAAGAGGTCGCGCGACGGATGACCTTGACCATGACGGCAGCGACGGCGGCAACAAACCCGGTGAGGGCGACGCCGAAGAGGGTGGCAACGAAGATCCTCTGGGATCGTGGGAGGGAGCGAAGCCAGGCGGAAAGCTTGCGTCCCATGCACTGACCGTGGTGACGACCCTCTCCGTAAGGGCCTCCGTGACCGTGCTGCTTTCCGTGGTGGCCGTGACCGTGGCCGTGGCCGTGGGGTTCGTCCTCTGCGAGAGCAACAGCAAAGTTAGTTGGGATGAAGTTCCGGGTAGTCTTTGTTCATCTCAATGACCACCAACTCACCCATGCGGTCGATCGTCTTCTGGTCGGCTCCGCAAGGCTTGCGGTAAGAGATCTCGCCGTTGGGGAAGATGTCGACAAGCTGCTGCATGACGTTACGCTGAGCGACCTGCTCGCCGTTAATCTCGGTGACGACCTCGGAGATGACGAGGTGGGAGACGCCGTGGTGGTCCTTCTCGCCCTCGACGAGGACCTTCATGCCGACGAGTCCGACGTCGAAAGCCTTGGTGAGCTGGTCCTCGGAGAGCTTCTCTCCGTCGGCGGTGACTCCCGTCACCACGTCGGCCTCGACCTGAAGGTTGGACATGCCCATGGGGACGACCTGACCGTTGACGGACACGACGCCGGTTGGCGTGATCTCAAACATGACGATGACGTCTGCGACACGGGCCGCGAGAAGAGTTCCTCGAACATCTTCCGAGTTGGCGGCGAGGGCAGACTCCTGCTCGGCGTCCATGTCCACCACCTGGTCGATGCGCTCCACGCGGACGGCGAAACGGCCTCCGGTGTTTGAGTCCTCAAGGGCGTACAGGTCGAGGGAGGTAGCGTGAAGGTCATGGATCTCGGGGACAGGAGTCGCTAGGACGGAGACTGAAGAATACAGAGAAACAATCAAAGATTAGCACAGACGAGAAGAGGGACAGCTGCGGGGGAAAATCGAAAAGCGCACCCAAGAGACAGAAGGCGAGGACAAGTGCAACCCACAGGGGTGAATGCCTAGCCATGGTTGGAGGCTGCTACTACGAGTCTTGTTGAAGTTGTTGTTATGGGTTATTTCAGATGGAGGATGCAAGCGGTTTGCAATGCGATGAGGCCAAGGTGGATATTGGTCGGTCGGCTGTGGAAAAGGTACGTTCTCTTTCGAGTTGGGACGTGGCCTTTTGAGGCCCAAAACGATGACATCCACCTTCGGCATCCGCGGGGACTGCGCCTCCCTCGCCCAGATCCCGTCCTTCTCTCTCGCCGCATCTTTTGGCAGCCAAGCAAATGTCTGTGAAACACACGGTGCATGGAGATTCCCGACCTTCCGGTATCGCCGTTTGGGTGGCACAGGCAAACTCTACCGCACGACAGTCCCAAAATATCAGCATATCGTGAACACAGCCTTCAATACATGTACTGCATGGACAGTGTAAGCGGAAAGACTCTACGAAGTCAGAGATACTGTACATGTACAGCGAAGGGCTATGGACGGACAACGCTACTGTGTGTATATGATCTTCGCAAAGTGACTCCTGAGTCAAGAATGGGGCTCGACAGTTGGCGGAGGTCATTCATGAATGTGTGGGCGCGGCACAGTCACACTAGGTGTGTCGGCGGCTCCTTACGCGAGCCTTGCATCTGCCCGTTTCGAAGGACGTAAAAAGCTCGAATGATACACGATGCGGCCGGAAAGAATCGTACGGGACGGATACAGAAGGACGCTTCGCTCTACCAGAAGCCGACCTCAACCCTCGGTCTTTCTTCCAGATATTTTGTATCGATGTATGTCAAGAAGCAGGAATCGAAGTTCTTGGTCCGCCCATAAGGTGGTGTTTTCCGCCCGCACTGAGCTCAGTCATGTCCGGAGGTGAAGAGGCTGACATATGTTGTTGTGATTTTGCAGAACACGGCTTGAACACACCAAACGGTTGTTGAAACGGTTCATCTTTCAAAAGTCTAGGCTGAACTCCAAACATGAGGTAAAGGGAGATCGCACGCGCGGCTTGCCTCCAGGAGTTTTCCTGACGGTTGATTGTCGATCGTGGTTCCCTCGTAGTTCGGGATATGCACCATCACGGATATGACCCTTTGGGTGAGCAAGCTTGTCAATCTCGCGCGGCTCTCTAGAGATTATCGGTTCTAAATTCCACTGGTTTCTCTTGTTGACGACAGCACCAAGACTGCACATCCCACACGGAGACGCTGATGGCTGCAATCGACGATCTACGATTTGAGGACCAGCGGTTCCCTATGTGGGGTATGCAAGTCTTTCTCCTTGTTTTGTTCACACCCATGTCTAATCCACTGTTTGCTTTATTCAGACGTCTCGACCGTTTTCAGTGCAATGTACGGATGCGAACAATCCCCTGCACTCTCTTTAAGGCGCACTCATGCTGATCATCTCTTCGAATCATAACAGATCTGACAAGTACCCAACCCCGACTTCCTCTCACACGCTCCGCGTCATCATCATCTACTGCCGAAGCGACGTGGTGCCCTCCGGACTCTCGGAGGATCACGCCATCGCGACTTTCAGGGACAACCCCGACTGCTACCTGGACGGAATCTATCTCCACTCAAGGCCTTCGACGGAGAACAGCGTTCAGGTACGTCTGGCTTGGTACAAAGCGTTCTGCCCAACCTCACAGAGCTGATCGTATATCGATGGAGCAGGACGTATATGATTCTCTGGCCGGACTATGTCGGGACGGGAGCAACAACGGACCAGAGTGGTTGCATGAGGTAGCAAAAGAGGCAAGGAGGTATGTGACATCGTTCGTCGGCTTTTCGAAGTGGTAGGGTCTCAACAACGAGTTTGAACAACTTATAGGTTCGGCATATCGATGACGAAGCTTTTGGCGCACCCGGCCCAAAGGGCTCCTGAAACCCCAACTTCGTTCCTGTTGCAGGCCGTATGATTAGACTCGGCCCTTTCAGCTTCTGTAACCATCACCAAGGGAATACCATCAGCATTTCAGTTAGTGGGAGAATCGCAGCAATGTAGAAATTGTCAAAATTCTAGGCATGCCCGGGAAGCGTAAAGTTGTTGAGATGAAAGAACTGCATGTTGACAAGACGTCTGCTATATCGACTCGATGAGCGCGTGGAGTTGCCGTTTCGACGCGAAAACCTCCAGGAAGTCCAGGCCAGAGCTAGGTGCTTTTTCAGGCAAGTAAACTTTTGGCCGTATTCGACTCCATATCCCGTCAAGTCGAGTAAGTGGTTTCGCAAGCGACCGATCGGGCACTCCCCAGTGCTGTACAGGAAGGATGAGTGACGTGAAAAAGAAATGAACCCTATCTATCAAGCGCGATCACGATGAACACCGATTCTTGACACCTATGCATGGACCGCGGCCGTGTAACACACGACCCGGGTCGTGCAGGGAACGATATACAGTTTGGTGCTGGAAAAAAGGGTCTTACTATCTAATCTTTCGATCATGGTACGAGTTCCTCATATTGAGGGCCTTCTAGACGCTCAGCAAACCGCCGGTTATGCGTGAGATGAAAGCTGTTTTAACGGACGAAGGCTGTTGCAAGCTGCACTTTTTCCATATGAGGGCTGAAGCACTTTAGCTTTATCTGGAAGGGGCTTCCTCCAATTGGCTACCGAGGCTTCGGTCCCCAGGAAGTGCGTTTCCCCTCCCCACTATATAACACCAGGCATCTTGCCCATTTCCCCAGCCCATCTCAACCATCGGCAAACTACAACGCACAAAGACCTCCGATTAGCCATCCAAGGCGCTCCATCCGCACACTCGGCATCTGCATCGCAACCAACCAACCCGCAACCGACAATCGCAATCGCTCAACCACCCCTGCGCAGCTCATCTCGTCAGACATTCTTCTCGCCAACAACTCGATCACGTCGTAAGTAAATCCATCTCGTTGAGCTTGCACGGGGCGTCTTCGCTTCTGACATTTGCTTGCGGTTTCCCTTACGTACTTAGGCGCCCTCTGGAATCATTCGGCGTCCATTTACCAGCTGAAGCTTCGTACTCTCTGGGCTTCCAGGATTGGTGAGTGCACAGTCTCGCCTCGTTGCTATCGTTCTCAACACTGGGCCGCTCTCTTATCGTCCTTCTCATCTGCTCAGGGGACCTCAAGGCTTCACTGTTTAGTGGCCTTGCTTCGGGGCTGGACGGGCCAACCAAAGCATCCGGGCACTCTGGGCTTTGAGGATTGGTAAGTCAAGTCTCTTCGCCCTTATTCCTTTCTATCATTACTCTTCATCTAACCATCTCTCTCTGTCTCTCTTGCTTTTTCTCAGGCGCCCCAAGATCTTCACGGCTTGTCGGGCCAACCGAAGCTTCGGGCTCTCTGGTCTTCCGGGATTGGTGAGTTCACTCTCGCAGCTTTCATACCTTCTTCCTCGCTCTCTCCTCTGACCATTCTGACTGTCTCTCTCTCTCTCTTATCAGGGAGCGTGAAGATACTCCTGGCCACTTTTGTTGTAAGACCGGGGTTTCAGGATGGATCCGAATCGCAGTGGAACAGTGGATCTCGTCTTGGGGTTTCCGCATTCCTGGTATCAGTCTCTCGCATGTCTTTTATGACTTCTGTAGGTAATGCAGCTCGCCTCTTTCATCGGAAGCGAACCGTCCCCAGCCGGTGTAAATGCAGAGGGTCTACGCTTCTCACTTGTCCTCCATTCACAGCTTTTATACAGAACAAGACCGTCCGAACCGAGCAAGCTTTCCCTCTCCTCTCACTTCCTGTATTGCGCATTTTTCGAATATCATTATCCTTACTTTGGCTTTTGCCTTCCTATCTGCTTGGCAACCTACCCGCTCCAACTTCCTTCCTGCTTCGACTTCCTATCTTGTTCGACTTCCTATCTGCTTTGACTTCCTACAAGTAACTATATGTAGCTCGATCGCAAACCAAGGCTAATCCCAGCCACAGCCAAGGTACCTATGGGTTAGCTACAGTACGCGCGATCGTGGCGGCAAATCTCAACACCGTCGGGCCAAGACTGATTGCTGCTGGTGTGCTTGACCGACTGCTCCGGTATCCCATGTGCGCAAGTTAACAAATGAATCATCATATCATCCACTTGGGGAAACCCTCAAACTATACTGTACAAATCAAGTATGACCGAAAAAGAGCGACAGAAACGAGAGTCCTGGTTCAAACTCCCGGTTTCAAACTCTTTCACTTCCTCATTCTTCCGATCCTCTCACGAACCCCCAGTTTTCCTAATCATCTTGTCCGCATTGGTCCGTCCCGTCACATGAACGTAACTCTCGTCCGCCAGCTCGTCCAAGAGGACGTTGAAGTCGTGCTCCGAGATATGCTACAGGAGAATGAGGTTCGGAAAAAGGAGTGAGGATTCCCGCATGTGCCAAACTCGTGTACGGAAAAAAGATCAAGATGGCGACGCTGTACCTCATCCGACTGTTCTCCAAAGGATCGATAGGCCTCGGCCCACTTGATGTTGACCTTTTCGGAGGCGCCGAGGAGGGTCCTGAGGGCTGCCCGCTTGTCCTCGTGGACGCGTCGGGATCGGGAGCTGATGCCCGTGTTGACGAGGTCGAGGTCGATGAGACCCGTCTTCGGATCGATGGCGGCCGTCTGGAGGGCCGTCACGACCAGTCGGTGGGCTTCCTCCACGTCCTGCACGTCCACTGTCAAGGACAATCTGGAAAAAAAAATAGTGAAGGGATGAGTTCCCGCCGTCATGCAGTTTCAAGCTTTTTTTTGGGGTCTTACCTCATACGAGCGTGAGCCTCGGCCAAGCGGATCATGCTCTCGAGCTGTCGGGTGGTGAAGGTCACGGTACGGCTTCCACCGTCCTTGCCCATGTGTCGGAGCTTGACGTAAAAATCGATGAGGAACTCTCCGGCAGCCTCGGATATGACGGGGTTAATCTTGGTTTTCGCGTGGTTGATGTACTTTGTGAAGCTTTCGATCGGCTGCAAAGAACCCAAGTGTTCCCTTAGAATTTCGCACGAGACAAAAAAATCCCTCATACAAGCCAACTCACCACAAACTCAGCGGACTCTGCGAGTTGTTTAGCAGCGAGCTCGTCGCCGAGGTAGAAACCGACAAGGAACTGAGCGAGACGACGATCGTCCCGTTCGTTGGGCTTGTCCAGGATCAGGTAGGTAAGATCGAATCGGGAGAGGAGGGGAGGCGGGAGGTTGACGTTCTCGACCACCGAGACCTTCTCGTCGAACTTTGAGTTGATGGGGTTTGCGCAGGCAAGAATGGAAGTGCGAGCGTTCAGAGTTGTGATGATGCCAGCCTTGGCCACCGAAATCGTTTGCTGTTCCTGTTTTCAAAGGGAAGAGAGGGGACGTAAGACTCCTGCAACTCGCAAACCAGCTGAAAGGTGCCTCTTACCATGACTTCGTGCAAGACGGAACGGGTGTAATCTGACATCTTATCGAACTCATCAATACAACAGACTCCGCCGTCGCTGAGAACGAGAGCACCGCTCTCAAGCACCAGCTGCTTAGTGTCGGGATCACGAGTCACGTACGCCGTGAGTCCGACCGCCGAGGAACCTTTTCCGGAAGTGTAGACGCCTCGCGGGGCCACCTTGTGAACGTAGGACAGGAGCTGGGACTTACTGACACCGGGATCTCCGACCAGCAGGATGTTGATGTCACCACGGATTCTGGGAGACCCAGGCTTTCCCTTCGAGAATTTGTTGGCTCCGCCAAAGAGCTGGAGAAGGACACCCTTCTTGACGTCCTCCATGCCGAAGATGGACGGAGCGATGGAACGAGCCAGGAGATCGTACAGGTCCGGCCGCTGAGATAGTTCCACCATCCGTTGCTCCTCAAGAGGATCCGCCTCCTGAATCTGATCGCTTTCCTCGAAGTGAACGGCATATTCATTGTCGGCTGTGATGCTCCTGTCGACACCGAGCCGCCTCGCATCGGTACGCTTGATGTGGACGATGTCGACGTACGTTTTGAAGAGAGCCTTGATGGCCCTTCGTCGAGGGTTGACGCGCACGGCCTTGCCTCGGAAGATGCCGGTGATTTCGACACGGTCACCCGCCTTGCATACGTCCACGAGGTCGTCGTACACGCACATGGAGACCGTGTGGGGTGTCTGGCCGTCTGGCGTCTCATCGGGAGTCTCCTGCAATCTGCAGATCTGCTTGTCGGAGAAGACGCAGCGGTTGTGCACGAGCACCATCGAGTTGTTGGACTTGCAGAGGTCACGCGGGCATTTCGTTGGTTCGGCTATGCGGCCGCCCTCGCTGTCGACTACGATAGTGTGGTCGCAGACGTGGCATCGGAAGAAGGCTACGTGACTGTGGGTTAAAGACTATGCAGAGGCGATAGAAAGTAGAGCATCCGTACCTTGCTTGAGATCAGGAATGATCGGGGATGCTCGAATCAGGATTCCCTTGACTGTGACCAACTGATCGATATCTAGATGCTTCATCGTTAGCCCCCAAGATACCAAAGGGCTCACCCAGCAACCTGTCGCATACCAGAAGGGTTGAGTTGCCGAAGGTTTACCGACCGAGCCAGGTTGAAAGGTCGAACGCGCATTGTCATGCCCTCGGGAAACTGGAACTCGTCAAACAGCTCAAGGAAGTATTCTGTGAGAGTGTGATCCATAAGTGGGATAATTTCTTGTGGATATCGTTGCAGTTGGTGGTACAGCTTGTCCCCGGATGCATGGTTCCGGAGATTTTGGCAGTCGAGGTTCATGTTGTAAGTTTCCGCATCTTTGAGCTACGTGTGATACAGTGAGCTGGCGGAACCGAGCACAAATAGATATGAGGGACTTACATTTTTGAGGTAGCTTGGGTAAAACGGCCGCGGTCCAGCATCCATGTCGTCCATGTTCGCGGTCTCGTGAACGAAACCACCCAAGAATTCTCGGAAGAGTCGCATAGACTCAGCGATGTTGATTGTGGTTCCCCAGATGACCGTTCGAACGGCAGCGGGGTCCGAGGAAGGGTTCATCAAATCTGCCACGGAGGGCATTTCCGTCTGGAATTCGAGGTTGCGAGCAGGATCCGACGCTGGGGTCTCGCGCATCCGATCGAAGAAGCGGTTTCCGCTCACATCCCCCCGTCGGTGCCGTGGGGTCCCGGCTACCGACCTGCCACCCTGACTTCCTTGCGTTGGAAGCTGCGAGTTCAGGTCCGTCATTTGTACTGCGTTTCTGGCCGGAGCCAAGGGGTCCGACGACAAAGGATAATCGAGAGGGGTACCGATGGAGTCCTCTGCAACGAGCGAGCGTGAGAACGGGCTTTCGCGCGACATGTGGCAAAACCATTGCCCTCACCAGTGGGTCGACTCCTCCTCTGCAGGGGGGACGTGGGTAGCAGAGCGGCATCGCTGGAGAGGTCATCGCCGGAACCGTGCTGATCTTCGGGACGACTCGGCGAGGAAGCATCGGGGAAGAGGGGGGAAGAAGCACGAGTGCCCCCGGGGGAGTTGTTCTCGGCATTGGAACCTGGGGACCTGGGACCGGAGGGACCGAGCGAGGAGAGCCCTGGTCCCACGGAGGACGAGTAGTTCTTCAGAGGGCTCGAGGCCGACTCTCCGAAGTTGGATGCCGTACTCTGCGAGTCCTCCTGCTGCTGCTGCTGCTGCCGAGCCAAAGATTGGAATGGCTTGCGGGTTGACCGTGGGGTACCCCTGTTGCTCCTGGGGGAAGACATGGCTTGCTGTAATCAGAGACGGCACGATTGGACCTTATCCCGTAGTATCGAGGATCTACGTGCGAAAGATGTGCGTCTGGAGACGAAAAGCCAATTGGGGAGACATGTCCAGAAGGCAGGGGGGCAAAAGATGTCAGAGGAGGAGGAGGGAGGATCGTGTCCGAACCCGCTGGACTTCGTCCTTGTCCGAAACCTTCTCGCACGGTGCTTCGTCGTGTGTGTGTGTGTGCATGTGTGTGTGTGTGTGTTGCTCCGTCGTCGTCCCCTCTCGCCTATCCTCCATTGGCACGTTCCAGGTCGTTCATACCCTTTCGCTCGAGAACATATCTACGACAGAGCCTTCTCCTGCCTAGCCTGTATCTGCCTGTTATCACCCGCAAAAGTCCAGAAAGCGCCGCGCTCCTGAACTCCGTAGCGCCTCGTTATCCTCTTCCTCCGTTCAACTGCTTGCTAGCAACAAACCCACCATGGTACACGACAACGTCGAGCAACCTGGTCTCCTGACCTTCCTGTATCCTGACGTTCCTCCTTTTGGTCTAGGCTTCCGCAGAGAACCTCACGCCTGCAGTCATCAAACGTCTCTCCAAAGGTACTTTTACCTCAGCGAATGCTCCTTGCGTCCAAGCGATTGCCTTCCAGTGGTCTCACCGAGAATGACTTCCACTTTCAGAGTTCGCCTCCCTATCCTCAAACCCATTGGAAGGCATCAAGCTTCTCATCAATACAGACAACCTTACAGACGTGCAGGCATGGCTGCAAGGTCCCGAAGGTAACACGACGAGCGAGCATTCTCTGCAAGCCCACAGCCCCCATCGCTAATCCACTCTCGTCTTTCTTCTCGCCTCCCCCGTCAGGCACACCGTACGAAGGTGGAGCGTTCCGAGTCCGACTCGCGCTCGGCGCGGACTTTCCAGACTCTCCACCCACCGGAACCTTCCTCACAAAGATCTTCCATCCCAACGTGTCGAGGACGGGCGAGATCTGCGTCAACGTGCTCAAGAAGGAGTGGAAGAAGGAGCTGGGAATCGGAGATATCCTGATGGTGAGAAGAGGAGAAGAACGGCAAGCTCTTTCCCCCTTCCCTAGCACACCCCTTCTTTCACGCTTTCACGTGGTGTCCCCGAAAACGTCATGTCTGACTTTCCTTCTTTCGGCGTTTCAGACCGTCAAGTGTTTACTCATCGATCCGAACCCAGAGTCGGCTCTGAACGAGGAGGCAGGAAGACTGTTGCTGGAAGACTACGCGTCGTATGCAAAGCACGCCAAGCTCATGACGTCCCTCCACGCTCTCAACCGACCGGTGCAGTTCGGACCTTCCTCTTCTTCGCCACCTCCCTCTCCCTCCACCAACTCTGGCAAACCACCCGTCCTCAAGCAGTCGACGTCGGCGACGAGTCAGGAGAACGCGTTGGTCGGCGTCAACGCGGACAGGGTGATGGCGGCGGGGGTTGCCGCGGGCGGGGGTGCAGGGAGGACGGCAGAGGCGGCAGAGGTGTTGGGAGTCAACAATGGGCCTACCAGTCCGAAGCGGAAGTTGACAGCGGTCACCGCAAAGAGCGACAAGAAGCGGACGCTGAAGAGGCTCTAAGCTCCCACCTGTGTCTTGTCGTCCAGACGGTTCGAGAGAATACACCATGCCTTCTTTGCTATTTGCGAACGAATATGCGGCTTTTTGCCTGTTTTTTTTATTCGTATCGAAACACCCCCCCTTTCCCTAACTCCCCCCTTGTCCCTTCTCGTTCTCTCCGACCGCTACTCCTCAGCATCCTCCGCCTCGCTAGGCGCTGCGGCCTGGTGCGGTTCCGGTTCGGCTGGTACCACTGGGGCTCCTGAATTGATAGTATTGTCAATAAGGATGGTCCTGATTTCGCCACAGGAGAAGCAAAGTGATCTTTACCATGTGGCATGGGAGCCTCGGCAACCCATCCGTGAGGAGGACCACCCATCATCATGGGCTGGCCGTAGGGCCCCATCATCTCTGGGTGGTACGGGCCGCCCATCATCGGTCCTGAAATGAGGACAAGGAATGCGATGGGTTATCAGCAATGCTATTGGAAAATAAACAACGTCAACACCCAGCCTGCCCCTTACCCGCTTGGTACATCTGCGGCGGGGGGCTCCGCATGAATGGCTGCATTGGCGAGGACACCCCAGGCTGGTAAGGGCCACCTTACGAGAGCAAAAGGGGGTCAGACAGGAAGAGCATCAGAACCAGAGGCAGAAGGATGACTCACCGTTTTCTTCCTGCGGGTATGGCTGTCCCTTAGGGAACATTCTCATGTTCGCGGCGGGAACTGGTCCATACTGGAACACCTGGCCGTGCGGCACGAAACCACCGGGGCCGTATTGACCTTGGGGTCCGGGCTGCATCTGAAGGTGAGTTGAGCTCTAATTACACTTGAACCAGACAAAAAACAGCATCCTAGCCATACCATATAAGGTCCACCGGGCGGCATGTTCATATTGGGGATGAAAGGTCGTCCCATCGGCTGAGCACAATACCAGTTGTAAGTAAATTCGTTATCCTCAGATATCACAAAAGCTCTGACGTACCCGGTACCCATATGGTGCCATCTGCGGGTAGGCGAAGTATGGGGCGTCCGGTCCAACGCCGGCCTGATACATTTCCTCATTTGCGTAATGAGGAGCTATGATGCGGGTTCAAAAGAAATGTAAACATGTGACGAAGCAGTGACGTGCCAATCCGGTTCTCACCATATGGGAAGAAAGGCACGTTCGACCTGTAGTTGCCCTTACCATATTGTTGGCGGTTACCGTATTGTGGCACACCCTTTCCTCCTCGCTTGTTGTTATACGGGGACTAGAGACAGATTATTCCGTGAGACGTCCGAATTTGGCGGGAATGTAGTGTTGGTGAAAATCTCACCTTCTCGACTGTAGGGGGCGACTTTGCCATCGCGAATGACGGGATGAACTCAGCTGCGGCTGGGTTCGGCTTAAATACGGCAGCCGCGGGGTTCGGCTTAAAAGCCTTCTTCTCTTTAACCACTGGGGCGCTGTTCTTGTCCTTGACAACGACGGCGTCCTTGACTGGTAAAGGTGTTCCGACCTTGGCTCCCTTGACGTCTTTCTTGCTCTTTGAGCCGTCGGAGGAATTCTCGGTTTTAGTCGCAACTTCAAGGGAAGTTTCTTTGCGGGAAGCTTCAATCGGTGCAGCTGCGGATGGCTCGACTCCACCATTTGACTTCTGAACAGCGTGCCTCGAAGGCTCGCTCTTGTTCAAGAGGTTTTGCAAGTCCTCTGGCATCGGCGTCCTGAGTTTGAAGGATTTGCTGAAATCCTTGAAGTCTTGAACCATATTGAGTTTTTCCTGCTTTTCGAGCTCGGACCGTTTCTTTCCCATTTTTTCTTTCTCGCTGCGAGCGTAGTCTTTGAAAGCATCGGCCACTTCCTTCGGGTCCACCGGTGCAGAGGGGACTGCATCCGACGCGTTGCCCATGGAAGTCTTCTGGGCGAGCTTTGCAATCACGGCAGGTGTAAGATTACCAGCCTTCTTTAGGGGAGCTGCCTTCGGATGTTCAACTGCTACCGAAGCAGCCACCTTAGGCTGTTCCAGGGACGCAGAAGTAGAAACTTTCGATTTTTCAAGTGCTGGCAAAGGAGCCGCCTTCGGCTGTTCAACTGGCGCCGAAGCAGCGACACTTGCCGGGGCAACAGGCATCGCGGATGTAGCAGGAGTCGGTTTCGCTGCCGGAGGTTCTTTGGCGGCCGGAGTCGCTTTTGCAGCCAGAGTTCCTTTCGCAGCCGAAGTGTCTTTTGCAGCGGATGTCACGGGTTTCGCATCTTGGTGTCTGGTGTCCGACTCAAAGCCAGTCACCGACGCCTTTCTGGCACCCGGGGGAACATACTTTCCGGGCTGACGGATGACGGAAGAGTACCGATCTTCTTCGTCCATTCCATCAGTACCCTGAACAGCTAGATTACGTTCTTCGGCCATGTGAGCATTGTTCGTAGGTCCCTGAACATCTGATGAGTACCATGCTAGACTCCAGGACAGCTATTCATCCTACTTACTCGTTCGATCTCCCGTGCAAGCCTAATGGCTTCAGCCTCGCGCTTTTTGAATCCCGGGTCGGCTTTGTTCACAGAAGTTGTATACAAGTGCTCGTCGAAGTCAGACGTGACACCAAACTTGGCCTCGTTGGTAGCAAATTGGTCCCATTTGCCGATTGTCGCGGGACCGTCTTCCAAGCCCATGGCTGGAGTGGTTGAAGCGTCCGGAGCCCACTTCTGCAAAGGCCGCTCACGCACATTGCCGGCGTGTCCACTGATGGCCGTGTCCGTGTTGACTAGAATGGATACCAAGTCAGGAATCGTTCCACTATGTGCTTGAAGTACAAAATGCTTTACCTTCACGTTCCCCAGCAGACGACTTCACTGTGCTTTCAAATGTGGTCTGGTAGCTGCTGATCCTGTTTACATCTTTGCCATACAAGATGATCTCTTTGATGAGCGGTCCTGGCTTGCCATTGTTCTGACGACGAGCGCAGCTTAGCGCCACAGAAAGATCCTGGCGGTCGGGTACGCCAGCGACGAAGATGCCCTTATAGATGCTGCCGTCTCCGACTTCGACCAGGACTTCGGTTCCCTACAACACAGATAATTTGTTCAAGTCCGTGGATATGTCAAAAGCGTCGCCATGTGACTTACGATCAAACTGGCCATGATGAAGAGAGCACGAGTATGCATATCGATCTCACCAGAAACCGTCTCCTTCACTGAAGCAGCAGCACGAGACAATATGAGTGCAACTGGAGGAGCCGCCGGCTGGGCCTGTTGTAGGTGTTGAGAGCCATAGCCGCTGAACTTCTTCCCACGTCTGCCGTGGGAAACCCCAAAATCGTCAGCGGGCTAGCTCTCTGGCTGGATAAATCTCCGAGAGAGAATCTCTCACCCGTGCTGGAAATTTCCCTCGTGGTGCCCGTGGCCGTGGACGTCCTTGTGGCCACCGCCCCGACCGCCTCGGCCACCTCCGCCCCGACCGGTTGCCACTCCCGAGGTGGTGACTTTGCGCATGGTACTGCAATCACTGATGGGATATCGATTGGTTTGACGTTGCACTTGGTCGAAGGAGACTGCCAGACAGATAGGGACAAGATTGTTGAAAGTTTCGAGTGTTGGCGTCTGGTCGCGCAAAGATTTCGAATTCCGACCGACGCCTTTGTGAAGGAAGCGCTCTGTTCAACACGGAAAGGAACCGTTCGGGCGATGTGATTGAGAGAATGGTTCTATCTCTTTCGAAAAGCCAGTAAAGTGCTCTACGATGAGGGGAGGGGGAGCTGCTGATGCTGCTGGCCCTTTGTATCTCAGGCCTGCGAAGGCTGAGGCAGCCTTTGTTTATTTCGTCTATTTCCAGCTGTCCGACATCGCACTTTAAATCGATACTAACATTAACGATTAACGTTTACATTCACGATTAAAACAGATGTCTCTACGCGAGATATCGCAACAGACATCTTTCCACGATCCCCGTTAGGTTATAGTTTGCCATGGGAGAAGCCTTGGGACTTTCGCGAACCTTCGGCAGCTTCCTGCCACGCTGAGAACCCCGACACGGTGCATGTGGCGGTCTCCAGTTTCAACGGAGGTCATCCCGGGGTGGATAGCTTGGGAGGTGGACATTGACCATAGCCCGAAACAAGTGCATAAAGTCACGAGCCTTCCATAGCAAGAAAACGCACCGGGTTCGGAAACGTTGCTTTAGTTGCATGAGCGACAGGTGCCTTTTGTGTGCGTCCCATCAAGAACATATCATTTTATAAAAACCAAAAAATACGATGACCAGTCTCTGTCAGGGCTGTCATGGGAGAGTGCTTCCGCACGATTGGACCATCGCCTCTTCCTCCCTCGTCAACCGTCGATCAGCGGCAGCAGCCAGCAGCTCGCGTTGCGATCCAACGCCCAAAGCGCCACCGAGCTTGTAAGAACCCCCGTCGAATGCTTTGAGTCCTTCCGTCGACCCAGCACCACCATCCCCAAAGGGTCCGCCGCCCCGACCTCCACCTTCGCCGATCGTGCGACCCGTGAAGCGCTTGTAGTCGGCGTTCAGCTTGCGATCCAGGGCATGGAACTTGTCGTCGTGCGGGGAATGGACCATGTGAGCGAGTTCGTGCAGCATGACTTTGACCACCTCGGGGTAATGACGGAAGCCGTCCAGCTTGTCGGTTCTGAGTCGCAGGGCAATGGACTCGCCGGCGTTCCTGTTATAGCCTAAAATGGTACGCTCCGCGGGATGAAGCTCCAGCAGCGTGCCCACGCTCCAAGCGTTCTGAGCCATGATGGTGCGAATGGCTGGATCGTCCTTGAGACGGGCCAAGAGACCCCTGGCGCGATCCGCATCGCGAAACTCGGGCAAGGGCGTAAGGACGTGGAACGTGTAATGCAGCGATACGCTGGAAGTCGACGAGCTCTTGAGGGTGCTCCGTACGGCTCTGGCATCCCTGGTCCGGTTCGCTTCCGCCCTCTCCGTCGCGTGACGAAGAGCCTCCACGTCCGCGGGCTGGGACCCGACCAACATTGTCTTTGCCCCTTCGGTGAGCTTCATTTCGCTGAGCGTCTCGGAAGGATCGAACTTGGACCGCCCTTTAACGACGAGCTTCTGTGACGATGGAGGAAGCGCGATTGAGGGGATCTGCGCGAGCAGCTGGGAGAGGGCAGCGTACGTCGTCTCGGAGGGAAGGGTAAGACTGTGAGGCGTTCCCCTGTACGATACTGTAAAGCGAATGTCGGTCATGGTGAACAGCTACGAGGGTTGGGATGGCGGTGGAAGAAACGTGACAGTAAGACAGGTGCCTCAGAAGTGCTGGGATAAGGAACGATAAGACGCTTTATAAGAAGCAGGATACAGGATAAGTTTGTTTTATTAGTAAAGTATGTTAGATGCCCGTGGGTTAGCCGCAGATGAGACGGGGGAAATGCTATGCTTGCATTTGTCATTTGGGGGGGAGCGGAACCTCCGGAATCTTCTCGCGAAAAGCCTAAAAGTGAGAATTCCCGGTCGCCAGTAACTTCCTACATTTGCCGTTTACCGGATGACCAAAGTAAGTGTGGTGCGTAGCGCTAACTACCCCGGAGGTATTCTGCCTCTGCCTCTACCCCGTCCCCTGCCTCGGCCCCGTCCCCTGCCC
>JADGJA010000504.1:0-16592 GCA_027596035.1 Thoreauomyces humboldtii | reverse complement strand
CCCCCCAGCTTCACCGGGCTTCACCACGGCCATTACCTCGGTAGGAGTGGGAGGGGAGACCTCGTGCCGCAACCCTTTCACCTCGGGTCATGAAGAGCTGCAACCACTTCAGCATAACACTCGTTGACCTTGATGAAGATCTGGCTCGGACGGCGGAGCGACTGGTGGATCAGCTACCATCTGCCTGGCGGCGTAATGATCATTACGCTTAGATGCAGGTGGGAAGATACTGGCGAAGGAAATGGGGGAAGCTTTGTATCACTAGAAATGCAAGACCCTTAAAGATCTCTCGCGATCGTAATATTATATGCCACGGCCAGGTGCTGATAATGCAGCGGCCGAGGTTGGACCACAAAAAAATTGGTGTGAATGCACACCGCAAAAGGCGAAGAGCTTGCGCCGGCTTCGACGCAAATTTCAGACTGCTGTCACCTGTCTGGTGGGTCGCATCTGCGTCGCCAGCTCATCTCCGATAGCATGGTCGTTGACGGCATCGTAGCGGAGAGCGGGAATGTAGCGGGATTATCGGATGACATCCGTTGCTGTCTCTAACCTTCCGTTTCCATCAAGTCCGCTTCCTCGGTTTCTTCATTAGGATCGGTGTACGGAAGCAAGGTTGTTATCAACGACACGATCTCTCTTTTCTGCACATCGGTTAGCCGCGCGTCGATTTCTTCGATCAACTGAAATGACCGGTACGATGGTAAGTGTGATATTGAGTATGTAACAAACAAGCGCAGAACTCACAGGTTGGAGTGCGGAAAGATTCGGGGGCCGGAAGTTGATCAACATGAGCTTCTCCGCCTTGGTGAGATCGTACGGGGCGAGAGCTTTCAATGCGGCCAGGACCTCGCCATCGCTTTGAGCAGAGGCTGGCGTCCCTTCCAGATATTGAATAACCTGTCCAGGATGATTATGTTAAGCAAATCGTCGACCGTCGGCCACCTTCACTCTAGCCCTCCGGTCGCTTTCTCGGCTGACCTCCTGTTCCACGGTGTATAGGTCCGTAAGATCGGCGTCCGGAGGGGCACCCGGATAGACAACGTCTGGCTCTGCTTCCTGCTCGATTTGAATCTCCTTCAGAAACAAGAGAACCTCCGAGTTGCTCACTGGCGAGGCGTGGAAGCATGTTAGCGACAATTCGCTGACACCAGAGAAAAAAAGTAGCACATACAGTGAGCGGACCTAAGCTCTACGACTTCCATGGATCGTGACTCGAAATCAACGGGTTCTGGCCCCGGGGTCGAGGTCTGCTTCTGAGGTTGGGGGTGGGTGGAAGCGAGAGGAAAACATTTTGAAGGCTTGCTTTTTCGGACTCGCTTCCCCCATTCCCCAAGCGGGTTGTCCGAATGTGTGATGTGTGGCGCAGTCGGTCCTACGGTCGGAGTCAGCCTGCTCGCTGTCAGAGCCGGCATCCCATACTCGCTCGAAGGTTGCTCCTTCAATACAATGACGCTTCAAATCTCAGATTACCTGGACAGCTATCTTCAGTTATGTGAAGATGAGGATGTGTTTGTGGTCCCATCGCTGAAGCGGGTATGCTATGCACCACCAGCGGTCGTCCTATGCGGGCATGCCTGAGACTAATCGCGACTTCCCTTTGAAAGGTCCTTCAAAATGCAGTTGACGGCGGGTACGATTGTCCCGGACGCTCTTCGATTTCTGCGTAGAAGCTGATCGATTCATCGATCCGAAAGATAGGCAGGTTCCCGACACGTTTCGACTGAACGGCACGCAGTCCGATCTGTCCCACACCCGCCTTACCGATACGTACGTCAACATACTACTAAAGCCGCTCGGCCCATGCGGTGTTGTGCTTCGAGAGTTTGATCTGAGCTGCAATGAAATTGGAGATGATGGAGCTGTGGCCCTTGCGGCGTTCGTCAAGGTGTGGAAGCAATCTAATCCTTGGGCGACTATTCAGAACTTGACCTTTTCTCGAGTCGTTCAGGACGATACGGCACTGGAAACGCTGAATCTGAGAGCCAACAACATCGGTCCAGTGGGCGTTGTGGCACTAGCAAAGGCTTTACACATCAATGAACGGTTACTGAAGCTGGACATCTCCGGGAACAACGTCGGGTCGGAAGGGGGCATGGAGATTGCGAACATGTTGCAGGTAACCTGATCTTAGGCAGCGCCTGCACCCTTGGTGGATCTAGCCCAAACTCACTGCTTAGTGCTAAGCTTAACTCGTCCTTGGAACATCTCCATATGGCTAATTGCCGTCTGACCGCCACCCCGCTCATTGCGCTGTCCACCGTTCTTCGCAACAACACCACTCTCATCGGTCTCGACATTTCAAATAACTTCAGCAACACCGGTCCTCATTCAGTTTCCGTGACAGCCGACATACAGCGGCATCTCACGCTTATGCTAGAATGCAACTTCAGCCTTGTTCAGATACGATGCGGGAAGATGCGAGTGAATGATGCAGACGTAGTCGAGTGCTGGCAGAGAGCTCTGAAGAGCAACCTACGGATCACGGATCTGGACCTGAGCTCGTAAGCCAATTCGCTCGTAGTTGCCCTCGGTTGCCTGAAAGTGTGGCGGTAGTTTTGACGCCTGTTTTTGACAGAAACAACATCACCAGGGATGGTGGTACTGGTCTCTCTCGGGCCTTACACAATCATCCATCTTTGATCACGCTCACGCTCAGTTGCTGTTCCATACAAGACGAGGGCGCTGAAGCTATCGCTTTGATGTTGCAGAACAACTTTACCCTGCAAAGGTGAGTTCGTATGGGTGATGGTTGAGCCATTTAAGCGAGTTACTAAAGGGAGTTCTGTAACAGCTTGCACATTGACTACAACGGCATTACAGGAAAGGGGTTGACGGCGGTTGCAAAAGCTATCACGCAGAACATGGCCCTGAAGAAGATTCGGGTTTGGGGAAACAAGTGGGACGTGGCGTCATGCGAGGTGGGGAAGCAACTGCTGGGTAGTGGCTAGATCATCACGGCCCAAATACTCATTTCACTTTACTCTCAAGAAATGGGCACCGCTTCTTGGGGGACCCGTGGTAGATGTTGCGTATGGCGACGATCTCAGCGACCGCATCGCCCGACCAGGAGCGTTATTTCCCCGGGACGGCCGTCGGACAATTAGCGTACAGTCTAAGGCCGCGGCAAGGGACAACCCGCAAGCCGACGTCCTTGACAAAATGATTCGACAGAATGTACGGTTCACAAACGACCAGGTGGATGTGACTTTCTACGCAGTGGAGGGGGTGATACACGTTGCGCATCGAGTAGCATGATGCACATATATGAATGAGACTCAGTCTAAGTGTGAATACAAGGGGAGGCAGGCGGACAAGCAAACCCCTCATCAAAGAAGCAGCGGCATGATATCTGACAAGGAAACGACGCCAACAAGCTTGGTTGACCCTTCCACGATCCAGATTCTGTGAGCCCGAGTTGCAGCGAGCTTTTCAATTGTGGCGATGACCGTAGAGTCAGGATGGACGCTATACGTGGGAACACGGTCGTCCCCTCCTGCCTGAAGACCCTGTTCGTATCGCATACTCATGAAAAAGTCGAAGCAGTTCTCATAGAGTCGGCGCCAGCCCTTACGATCCGCAAGAATGGCGCGAATATCACTCATGCTGACCGAACCAACAAGCTACATAAACGTGGCATCGATAAGACTTGAGAAGGCGAAGAAGGAGAAGCTACTCGACTCACATCATCTCCAGCTTCGGAGCGATCCACAATTGCTACTGATGACACCTTGTTTTCATGCATCGAGTACAAGGCTTCGAGGACCTAAGGGCAAACTGTTGCTTAGGTATGCACAGAAGCAAAACCCGTCCATTATAGTGCTTACCGTATCCTCTGGCACCACAGAAATCACCTCTCTACCCACTAGCCCAATTTCTTGCACTGTCTTGTTGCCGGCATGCCAGATGGACTTTTCCTTAGGGTCACGCTTTCCAGCAAGCTTTCCGACGCGAGATGCCACAAGAGCTAGCTCCCGGTTAGACCTAGGTAGCTGGAATCCGCTTTTGATCCTGTGGCGCAGCCTTACCAGCGATTGTGCTTTGGGACAGGATTCCCGCGAAATGCGACGACTCTCGTTCCGGTTCCAGAATTATCAGTCTGTGGATATGTGCTGCCGCAAAATGCGCCACGGCGTCTCTGCAGAGATCGCGAAAGTCAGTGTCGGAACGACATGGGTGATAAAAACGATCCTTTTCCCACGCACCTTATCGGAGCGCTTGCAGGAAGGGAGACCAAAGGGTTCTCGTGACTCAAATTACTGATAAGTTTGATGGGAACCTCACTCTTATTCGTTAGGGCCCTCTTCACGATGTCTGTGACTTCCAGGCTGGCGTCGATCGGCGGCAGGTCTTTCGGAACCTTATGAAGCACAGACAAGACAAACGCGACCAGATCGCGATAGTCCAGCATGCCAATGAATCCACCTTTGATGGCATCGTAGACGGGTGCGGAAGTGATACTGTTGGCGGCGAGAGCTTCACATCCTGATGAGAGTGGAAATCGAGCAAATCAGAAACCCCCAAAGAAGTATTGCTGCCGCAGCCCGGTTTCTTTCTTATTCCCCGCACTAGTAACACCCGCCACCGCACCTTCTTGTACGGAGAGCTCGCTATCCAGACACAGCGGATGTTTTGGGCGTAGGGATGGCCTATTCGCGCCAGGGTCTTCTGAGGCCATAAGATCTCCGCACGTGATGGTGTTGAGGAGGGCGTCTAGGGTGCCTTCCGTTTCCAGCACTTCGTCGATCGTAGCCATGATGATGTGGACTCCGCGAGCTCGAGATGTAGCGACAGAGAGGTGGGTTACCGGGTCGAATGCGGGAGGTAGGTCTTATTTGAAGTGTGTACACACTGCATGTACGAGACCTCAACTGCCAATGCGGGGATCGAGGGAACCAGAGATGGCTGTTTGGCTTTTGCTGATGACAACGAACCTTGAAGCCATCTGACGTCACACGGATGGCCCTAGTCCAGTACATGCATTATTAGGGTTCTTCTTCCATTTGCGCGGGGACGAGGAACGAAGTCCCTCGGTCAAAAGGACGATGAGGAGGAGGTTGTGCTTACCAAGCTTCATCGATTCTCGATCGAGCGAAAATGTAAAATATAATACAAGTCCTTCCCCGCTAGCCCTCCTTCTTCTCTATCTCTTTTTGAAGCGAGAGTCTTGGGTAGCTTGGGTCTTGTGTATTCCTGGGCAACCGCGTGTGAGGTGCGATGACCGACGAGGGGAGGTGTGCTACGGGTGGGCGGGTAGTGCCGCGACTGTCCAAGGAGTAACCTCGGGAATTGCGCGGAGCAGAGTACTTCTGCGTGTGAGTGCCACGGTGGTCGCCCCGGAAGCTGTGGCTGTTGCTGCTCCCGGGGTTGCCAAAAACCTTCAGCGTGGAGCTCTTGATCAAGGGGTTTACGATGTCGCTGGCCGACTTGAACGTGCCGAACACGTGTTGTTCGTAGGAGTCGCCGAAATCCGAGAGTTCCGCAAAGGAGTTGATAGCCAGTTCGGAAAATCGCCGGCCTTCAACAAGGCCTTTTGCCGATCCTTAATCGTTTGATTCAGTGCCGCGCGGGACAGGTCGAACGTGTTGCAAGATACTGCGTACGCTTGTGTGAGAGCTGCGTGCATGGTATCGTACGAGTCAGCTTTTCTGGCTGCGTCCAGCAGGCTGTTGCTCATCGCCTGTTGCTTTAGCTCGCGGAGGTGAGCCTTCAAGAGCAGCTCGGTCTCCTTCTGAGCTTTCTTCCAGTCCTCGCGCTGCTTGCTAGTTTTCAGGTGGGCTGCGAGGACGGATTCCGTGTTTCCGTGGACTTCCACTTTGATGCGGTCGAAGTGGGAGGTCTTCGGAATGTTTCGTTTCCAGTTAGCAATGTCAGCGGGGTCTGCATTGCGAACATTGATGAGCCCCTCACCGCGCAGGATGTCGGTGACGTGCTGGCCGAGTTTGACCTCCTGGCGGTTCGTGAGTGCGGCGACGCCATCGCCCTCCGCATCGTGGCGATCGGCGCGGTTCGTGTCCCCGTCCCCGTCGTCGCTCACGCGTTCCAGGGAGCGATCGTTCTCCTCGTGCTCTGATGCGGCGTCGTTTTCGCCGGCCTCGGAGCCTTCGAGTTCTTCGATCTGAGGATGTTTCCCCGCTGTGACTTTGCGGAGAACCGCCTGCGGCTTGTCTCGTTCGGCGGCCGTAACAGGCAGAGGTGTCGGCACCAGAAAACGAATGCGAGAGGGTTTCCCTTCGGGTTCGTCGTTCCAGCCCTTCGCTTTGATCTGTCGGGGAACTGCGCCCCCTTTCGATACGTCGATGTCCACGCGCAACCTCTTGTTTGAGAACAGGTTCGCGGGACCGTGGGTGCTTTCTCCCTTCGAATCGGAGGTACCAATGGAGCCGGCCGAGGCTTTGCGTTTGGAACCCGTGGCCAGGGCGTCCTTCTTCATAGCGATGGCTTTGCGAAGTTCTTCGTTGGCCTTCCTCTTGGCGTCTAGGCGAGCAATCTCCTCGAGTTGCGCTAGCTGGCCGCCAGTTCAGCGGCCTCTCTGTCCAGATCGGCCTGTTCCTGAGCTGCCATCTCAGCGAATTCGGCCTCGCTAACGGTTTGCGGATCCTTCGGGTCAGCCGTTGGTTTGGGTCCGGGGGGCGACTGGGGCATTGCGTGTGAATGACCTAGACGCCAGGGAAGAAAAGCTCGTTAGAGGCAGTTCTGTGACGATATATCCGTCACGGGTGAACACCCAAGCCGTGAGGCGTCACGAGGGAGGTACAATCTGTACCCGGTTCCCTTCAGCAGTAATCTTCGGGTTGGAACTTACGGTTCTGAAACTAACTACGGGATGATTTAGTATTGGTCGAGTGCAGTGAGAGGCAATAACGCTATGCTTCTCTGTGTTCTTGCTGAATCTATGTGCTCGAGCGAAAAAAGAAGGAGGGGTAGCGGGGAAGGACTTGTATTATATTTTACATTTTCGCACGATCGAGAATAGATGAAGTTTAGTAAGCACAACCGACGACGAAAAGCAGTCCTTTAATACTGTCTGTTGTTGTACAACCCGACACCGCGGTTCTTAATGTCCGAGAAGGATGGACATGTGGGCAAAAAACCTTGTTCCCTTCTGAAAGGCCCGGGGGTGCATGTCCAAAGCCTGGCAAACCACAAGCAGAGACCGTTGGCACTACCAATGCGAACCCGGTCTCACTTGACTGGCAACAAAGTCGAACGTTATGTTAGTTCAGAAGATGGAGCAAGGGGCTGAGCTGCGGAATATGAGTATGCTGACCAGTTGGCAGCATTCGCAGCATTCGCAACCAATAGGCATTTTCCCCGGTGGCATACCGTAAGTGCAAATGAGGAGCTCAGGCGAGGGGAACCACTCTTTCAGAAGGAGAATGGCAGACAGGTGGTTGCATGAATATAGAGCAAGGAGCTACTGTACGCGAGAGCGGCATCATCGCAACAAAGAAAGGAGAAACTCTCGGACGACGCGAGGAAACGAAGACTCTCGGACAAGGCGCAGCAACGCCCGGCGGGGAACTACAAAACGGAATGCGCTGGCCACTGTGAACTCTTTCCGTCCCGCCCTCCCTCGCTGTTTTCGGGCCAGCGACTTTGTCTTTCATCCCTTCTACCCACTCACTCTTGTTCAACGACCAGTCCAGTCCACCGCTTCTTTACACAATGCTCGGAGGGTAACCGCCGGCTCGGGGGAAAGATAAGGCTTTTCGGTGGCTGACCCGCAAATGCACTTCGCAACCTTGACATCTTCAGGGAGCTACAAGAGCCGGCAACGCCGCCATCAAGCAACCTTCAGGTACAGGGCCGTGCCATCAGTCAACCACGACAGGCCTCTCGCAAGGTAAGGGCACCTTGGCATTGCTAGCCGTTGGCGTGTAGCGCGAGGAACTAAACTGAGGACGTTCGCCCTTTACAGGCTCTTTCTTCAGTTCAAGGGGATAATCATGCGCTTGATTCGGAGAATCTCAAAAAGAAGAGAAAGCCGGCCGAATCGTTAGAGGGGGAACCCAAGCGCAGACGCCGGAACAACACCTTTCGTCCAATTAGTCGGCAGCCTCTCTCCGACGGCGACGCAAGTGAATGCGATTCCAACGCCAACATATCAGCTCCTCCAAGCCCATGGGGTGGAACTCCATTTGACTTTAGTCCGTTCCAAGCAAGTCCGTTAAATTCATCCCCTGACTCATCGCCGACGAGACCAGCCAGCCTCCATCGCTATCCAAAGCATGAGTTTCAGGACGATACCGAGCCTCCGTCTCTATACGCATCTCCGCTTCGCTCCGACGAGAGTCTCTTCGTTGACGCGTTTTACAGCGCTGAAACAGAGGAAACTTTAGGCTTGGACACATGCAGGGTCCCTAGCGACTGCGAAGACGCGCTCCCTACAGATACCCCAATTCAGACCCCGTGCTCCACACCTCTGCGCTCGGTCTACAGCCATAACCTGATTTCAGACTCCTTCTGCTATGGAAGTGCCCCCAAGTCAGCCATTATGATGTTCGGGTGCAAGTCAGAACAGGTTGAGGCTGTCCAATCGATCAGCTGGGGAGACTCGCACCTTCTGCCAGAGTGCCCCAACTTTGCAGCGTTCAAAGATAAGGTTAACGGAGACTATGAGGTAACTTGAGTCTGACTATTCTTTCAGAGCCTTGGCTAAATCTTGTGCTACAATTCTCCAGGTAGGGGACCTAAAGATTATCCTGGAAAACTCCCAGGCGGACATCGGTTGGGATGAGGCTGCGTCCGCCCTCCGAAAGGACTGGACCCGTTCAAACGGAGAAATCAATCTGTCCCATCGCGCCGTAGTCGTGGACTGGCTAGCCGAGGTAAGGAATCGCAGGTCATGTCTGGAGACTTTGTATCTCCTCATCCGACTCATGTTCATCCTCGCAGCTTGCTGCCGACCAGAGACTGCACCCATCTACGTATCACGTATCTGTCAACTATTTCGATACTTTCATGAACCTTGAGGGCGGCAACGAGTATACCCTTTATGATCTTCAGCTTATCGCAATTGCCATGCTCGTGGTCGCTGCTAAGAAAGAGGTGTGATTGGCAGGTCTTCTCACATGCTTTCAGACGGCCAAATCTGATGCGCACCACTGTCTTTCACAGCAAGTGGAGCTATTGTCCTTAGCCGAAATTTTGCAATACGAGCTCGAAGAGTGCCCTTGCGATGAACAGCCGAACCGCTTGACAGAACTTACCAATAAAATCGCTGTCTTCGAGCGCAAGCTAACTCAGGTTTGTTGGACGAGATTGCGACGCAAGGTTTCTAAGGACTCAATGAAATATCTCCTGCTTACCAGGAAACGCAATGCAAGCTCAATATGCCGACATCGTACGATTATCTGGCCAGATCCCTTCGGCTGGCCGAATTATGGGAAGAGGAAATTGAGAATCGTGACGCCCGCAGCTTTTTCCGACCGTGCGTTGCGTCCGAGGACATCGACAAGATCCTGCGCTTATTGGGAGGGTGCGTCGTCATGGCCGAATCGCTTCGCTTCTCCGTGTCTTTGCTCTCGGCAGCCATTTTCATGCGTACCAAACCTGTTCAAAGTAAGCAAGCTCCACTGGCCGCTACCCTTCCTGGCCGCATAACTAATACAGTTATGTCACTCCCTTTCAGTTCTTTGCGAGGAGGAAGCTGACTTTATTCTCCTCTGCACCAATCACTCCGTGTCGGACATCCGCCGGAGCGGATGCCTTGAATTCGTAGAACGAATCGATCGCTGCATGCAAGACACTACGAAGCCCGAGAGAGTCGCCGAATACAAGCTCGAGCTGGCCGAGTCACACCTGCAACCCGCGGGGGTGCAGCTGAAGAACCTCTTTGATGTCAATGCCCTGGTAATGTCCGTCGCCCCCTGAATGTCAGAATATGAGAGGAGCTCACACCCTTTCGCGGCATATAGTGCGACGAATGGCCCCTTCAGTTGTCTTGAAGGTCGCGGGCTTCCTGTAGTGATGCCTCCACATGTACATCTGATTTGAGACTCTGAATTTTCTGCGGACCTCTTCGTGGGCAAGGGCTCAGGACTCCGTGGCCAGTCAACCCGCGGGGCAATGGCGGCATTTTTCAAGAGATATGACACATAACCAACGCAAACATCGCCATCATGGCGATCCAAAATTACCAAAACGGCAGAATACAAACAACTACTATACGCATCTGCCCTTATCGCTTTTGTTCATGCCCTTTCAGCTGCTTCCTCTGCTGCCCGTCTGGCAGCTAGTAGCTTTGTGAGCGCCGGGTACTTCGTCACGTTCCCAATGTGACCGAGCTGCTCCGTTTCGGGCAGCAACGGGTCCAGCTTCTCCAGGGACATCAACAGATCGTCCAAAGCTGTTCCCGTACGTTCCGCCTGCTTCTTGATCCCTGTCACTGCACAGATACGCGGGTCAGGTCTAGGCAGTACAGCGACTTGAGTGTCAACAAAGGTGTCAAGGACACCTACGTGCAGATAGCTTGTCCCCCTGAACCTTTGCCTCATGACACCGGTTTACGACCGTGTTGGCGAGTTTCGTGCAATACTCCTCCATGTTGCCCATCTGGGTCTCCAGAAGCTTCTGATCTCTGGCAATGTCGGTCGCGCACCGTGTGATGTGCGCCCGGACCTTGTCCCAGAGGGCAGTTCCCGGATATGCATCCAGCGAGACTGTAGATGCGAAGCAAATCAATCCAACGAGGGGTCAGTCCTTGCATGACGAAGGACGTCTAAGCTCTAGGTACCCGCCCGGCGCTTACAGGGCATTTCCTCGACCCGGGGGGTGCTGGCGGCGTTGAACATGCCGCCCCATGAGAAGCCTGCGGGGGCCAATGAGGATTCTAGCAGCGGCTTGAACTGCGCTGACAGAAGGGAACCAGTGGGGAAAGATGGCGGGCATTGAGTCGTTTTGCTTGGGGGTACCTTGCGGTCTTTGGCCCGACCCAGCTTTTCACCTGTGGGATGCGCCTCAGATCTTCGATCTCCTCGTCTACTTGCTGAACTTTGCTTCTTCCTGTCACTTCTACCAGGCCCCCTGCGTCGCCTGTCCCAGAGTCGGCCCGCAAGGGCCGATGTTGACGTTGCTGCTGCTGGATGGTCTCCCGCGTCGGTGACGTCTCGACTGGCGCAGGACGCGAGGCGGGAACCGGGAGAACGTCGGAAACGGCATCTGCCAGCGCTGCTGCTAAAGATGATGCTGACCGCTGCATGTTTGTGGAGTTCACGGAAACCTGAACCGGGCACGTCGTTGCTGTGGCCAGCTGTGCAGAAGAGAGAGTCTCAGTCGACACACAGCGCCGGCTACCAAGTTCTTGTGATGCTAGGGTACCGAGGTCGCCTTCCTTACCTTACCCTGGTAACCGATCACATGATGGAGCAAAAGAGTGTGGCGCTTGCTCTCCTCTCCTCCTCCTCTTCCACCCGTTGGCCATCCTCCCTCATGCAGGTCACCCCTCTTCCTTCTTCGCGAACGCCAACGGTTCGTTCCCTCTTGCCCGCAACTCATCCTTTCCCCACGGTCCTCTCGCCCAGAACTTTGCAACTTTGAGTCGCTGCTACAACGTACACGATCATTTACCACATCCATCTATCGCTCTCTCTACCCCTGCACGTCTCGAAGCCCGCGTGTTTCGGTTCTACGGTCCTTCTTGCGTGCTAGAGAAAACGCCTCTCGCTTGACGTTGAAGCGCCTCCCAGTATTCTTGGCTGGTCCTACGGATTGGCGACAACCCTCTGAGGTACCATGCCACGGCGAAGCTCTTCATCGGGCGCTTCCGCCCGCTCACAGCCCCCCAGCCCATCTTTGTCCACCTCGCATCCTTCTCCGTCCTCATCAAGTCCTCGTGCGGTAGGACCGCCTCCAACACCCATGTTCGGTCTGGCCCGCCGAGTCGCTGCCCACATCTACAAGATTGCATCGCGCGTTGCCACACATCCCTATGCTGCTCGCACTGTTCAGTCCATATCAATATGCGTGTTCATGGTGGCATTTTCTTGTCTCATCAGATGGGGCGCATCCACAGCGGCCCTTCCGCGGCACGTCCGTCACAAAAATACCACTGCAGCATTTTCTGGAGGAGAGGCCTGGCGACATCTGGGCGACCTTGTCGCGGTTGGGCCCCGCATGTACAATTCGGAGGCCAATCTCGCAGCCCGCGGGATCATCGTAGGAAAGATGGGCGCTTTGGCTCAGGCGGCGCAAACACTGGGCAAACCGCTCGACTGGCTCACGGTTTCTCCGAACGACGAGAGCAATGTGATCATCGGAGACACGTATTTCGAGTCTTCCAATGTGGCCGTTCGCTTGCGCGGGGCCGAGACAGACTCCACACGGCACGCGTTCCTTGTCAGCGCACATTATGACTCTACTCCTGTGTCACCGGGAGTCACCGATGACGGCATAGCCGTGGCAAGCATGATCGAACTTGTGCGTGCCCTTGCGTATGCTCCTCAGTTGAAGAACGACCTCATACTTGTATTTACGAACGGCGAGGAAGTGGTGAGTCTTCCATGTTTCCATGATCATTCATCATCAATGGCAGTCGGACTCACCATTTGGGGTTTCGCTACTCAGGGCCTATTTGGAGGGTACTCGTTTGTGCATCATCCATGGTTTGGCGATGTTCGAGGGTTCATGAATCTTGATGGAGCTGGCGCCGCAGGGCGATCCCGATCGCTCCTGTTCAGAACAAATTCTCAGGAGCTGGTGACCATGTTTGCGTCTGCCGCACCATATCCTCATGCCTCAGTACTTGTAGATGATCTTATGGCTATTGTTCACAGGTACAATTGCGCTGGCCTTTCCTTCAGATCGTGTTCTCAAAGCTCAAATTATATAACTTTTCTGTTTTAGTGACACCGATTTCCGTCCTTTCGTAACAAATGGGAATCTTCCGGGCATTGATATCGCTTTCTACACCCAGCGCTATCTTTATCATTCAACCAAAGACGATCTCGCCCATGCCGATCCTATCAGTGCCCAGCAACTGGGTGACAATGTGCTTGCTCTGGTCCAAGCAGTATGCGGTTCTTCTCGACTTGCAACTCTGAAGCCGACCGTCCTCGCCCAAACTCCAATGCACAACGGAAATTTTGTGTACTACGATGTCCTCGGTCGGCGAATGGTGGTGACGACCGCCGCAGTGTACAAGACCGGCATGTCTTTACTGGTCATTGCCGTGGCACTCGGAACGGTATTCAAAGGATTCGCAGAGACACGAAAATACGGGTTCAAGCGGGCTGCAAAGCGATACGCATTACCGATTGCGGAGGTATACCTGCTGGTTCTGGTGACTGCAGTTTTGTCTGTTCTTGTGGTTGTCGTGCTGTCAATTTTGAAGTCACACTTCAATCCTGGATCAACATATGGCAATCCTCGCGCGAATCTGGGCTGGATTGCCGGAGCGACGATGGCCACGGCAGCGGGGGTACAAGCCGTATGGCCGTGGATTGCATTGAAGCTCAGACTACGAAAAGCTCCGTTGGTTGTCTATAGCCTTCTCCCTACGGCGGACCGTTTCGAAGAGCACGACGATGAGGCTACAGGTCTTTTGGCCAGGGACGAAGAGGACAATGAGGCTGGCTTTGGTTTGCTGCACGCAGAACGAGATGACCATGCCGGTGGAGACCGCGGGCCCGAGCAGCGTTCGCGTTCGCGGAAAGCTGTCGTACCGGCCGGACCATCCCTTCACACATGGCTGCCGTACGGGCAGCTTGGTTTCTGGTGGACAATGCTCTTCGTCGCACTGGGCTGGGCCGACCGACGTACGATGGGCGCTTACGTCCTTTACAACTTTGCCTTCTTCTCCGCTCTGGCGGTCGTGTCGACGAGCATCTCCGGGACGTTTGCGCGGAGATGGTGGAGACGTGATATCAACGAGGAGAATAGTGTCGATGACGAACAGCCACACCAGAGTACGCTGGCTGTCTGGAAGCAGCGGGCCGTGGCACTGTTCGATCAGTACGCATGGGTTGTTGCCATGGGTATCGGTGCCGTTGCCCCGTCATTGAATGCGCTAGACATCATCGACCTGGTTCTGCATGCAGTTCCAGCACTCATCGCCGAGGCTCTCCCAGAGACATTGGTCGACTTGCTGTTTGCTGCCCCAGTGCTGCTGATGGCGCTTACTCTGGTACCTGCCTTGTCGCGGCCTCGAATTCACAGAAAGGCGTTCGCAGCTTTCGCCGTCGTGTGTGTCTTCGCGCCTCCGTATCTCTACTCACTCACGCGGTTCCCCTTTAAGCCGGCTACGCCGCAGAAGCTCGCGTACGCCGAAGTCTACGATGTGTCAGACGGGGCCCGAGCTCGCACAGCTCGTGCAACGGTCATGGTTGCCCCAACCATGAAAGCACAACGCTGGGGCAAGCAAGCGACGAGAAAGGAGGAAGCGTGGTTTGATTGCGAGGAAGCGGCGTTACCCCACATCAACGGCAAATGTGTCTTCAAAGACGCCGAGCCACCGGTGGTCCATAATCCTGCACTTGCATTGGATGGGATGCCGCTCACATGGGATCAGTTCATCCACGTCAACGTCAGCGAAAATCCTTCAGGTCACGTTCGAGCTGTCTGGGAAGGTCCTCCTGGCTCACGAGTATGCACCGTACATCTGATCGCATCCGAAGTTGATGACGATGCGGAGGCATCCGAAACGACTCCTGATCTTTCGGTCCGTATCGACGATCGCTCCACGCCATGGATCCCTGTCGATGCGGACATCCTGGCTCCAACGTCGGATGCTCTGCACGTGTCCGCCACGCTCTTTGCGCGAGGATACAACGAACCCGTCGAGGCAAAGCGGATTCGTGGGTCCGCCAAGGCGACGTACAACCCGCTTCATTTCCCCAACGGGTCCACGCCCATCCTTCGCGTTTCGTGCTACCTATCGGAGATCCTCACCTCCAACACTTACCGCTTGTTGACTCTGGGAGCCGAGAACATGAGCGTGCAGGTCACCGGGCCGGCACGTACATCTCCGCCCGTGGAACCATGGATGGTATTTTCGCATGCTCTTTCTGGTTTGGGGAACGAGGTCGGGCTGGAATCGTTTGGAAGCACTGCCAGTCGTGCCGGTGGGGTAGCAGTCATGAAGGATACTGAGGGCTGGAAGGGTTCTTTCCGCATGTCATAGTCAATCATCATCACTTCACATCGTCTCGTACGTGCGGTTCGTCCATGCTTGACAATCCTGTCCGCCAGGCAGGAACTGTCGATCAGTAGCGAAGAATACCCTAACCCTGAAAAGCCGGTCCCGACGTTTTCAAGACCTCAAGAGGAGAACCTTCGCAATTCGGATCGACTTGCACAACCACCGAGTACCGGTATTGTCAATATGCTGTCCGTTCGTATCCTTCGCGCCGCCAGGGTATGTAGCTCCTCAACGCACTGGGTCCCATGCTCTAGCTAGCTGGTGGGAACGAATGGGCACGGACTTTTTGCTGGTGGCAAGCGGTGCTGCTGTTCATGGGTGGGAAGGCCCAACAGACGACGGAACGCATACCTCAAGGAGGGATAGGGGGAGAGGTCACGAGAAGCTTGGGGATGACTGTCTGGCATTATCTTGCCTGCCGGCGCATAGTGAACATGGAAGTGGCATGGGCTTTGCAAATGAGGAAGCTGACCTCAATTTTTCTCAAGCAGCCCGCGAGTTTGCTCGTCTCCCGGATTGCGGCTCCTGCCGTCACCCGTGGATTTGCTCAATCCGCCTCCGTGCGAGGTGTGTACTGATTTTCATGACTTTTGGTTCTTTATGGACCAAGGGCTGGCGTGCTGCTGATACCTTGTTGGTGCGTGGAGGACTGATCGTTTTTCCATCATTTTCCCAGCGGATTTCATCTCGAACATCTATCTCGAGGAGCTCCGGAAGTACACTCCCCCTAAGGCGGTACGTCTCTGAACGATGGAATTGTCATGCCAGCGTGTGATCGAAAGCCCTCGATTTCTGATAAGTTGTCTGTCCTCGATTTCAGACCAACGAGAAGGTCGATCTTCCCACAACCTTCACCGCTCCCGCTGCTCCCCCCAAGCCCGAGCTCGACACTTCGGTCGTTCAGGCCGCCGCCGTTGACGAGGCTGTTGCAGAAGAAGCATGGCCTGCGGTCTACAACCCCATCGACGATCCCGCTAACTACCCTGGTATGAGAGACTTGAGGATCTCAATGATCGTGCCGCAAGGTGCTGACTGTTCCCTTTGTTTGCCATCTGTAGACGAGTGGGACTTCACCACAGACAATGACGATGGCAACTTGGTAAGACTACCTGGTGTGGGCGGAAGCCGGAATCAATACTCATCTCTATCCTTGTTGTCTCCAGCTCCCGCAACGCCTGGTGCCTGTCGACTACACCCACCACTAGTCGTGCAATCGGACTTTCACGAGGCATTGGCGAGACGATCATCTTGTAATACTCTGAGGAGACTTTGCAACCATTCGCCCATTCGATTATAAATGCCAACGCGGAACCATATGATATTGTCGCGGATAGCAGACCAGATTGGCCCGGAATATTGAATCACAAAAACAGATGCATACAATGCAAAATAGCCACGCCACGCTGGCAGAGGGAGCTTCAACCAAAAGAAATATGTAACGGAACACGCGCAG